>JASAMW010005086.1:0-54721 GCA_030247985.1 Epsilonema sp. ZAB3_2
ATTTTCAAGTATGGGATAAAGATCGCTTCGCTCAAACGAAATTTTAAGATCGAGCATAAAAATTCCGTGGGTTTCGATGCCACCGTGCAAAAATTACCTTGACAAATTTTCGTTTTATTTTTGCAGCTGCAATTCGCCACGTTTACCGTCTTCTTCTTTTTGCTTGGTTGCCTGTTATCCATCATTTTATTTTCCCTGTTCCTTTCGAAACTATGTACCGCTATTTTGGCCACTACTGTCCATTTCCTTTCCGATATTCAATCGACGTTCCTTATCGAACTATCCCCGCTAACACCGATCTCTCAAGATACTGACGCCACTCCAACCGACGCAAGAGTTCAACGTATGTATGCACCCCAATCCGATGTATTATCGCAAGATTTCCCCATGCTATCTTCTGAGACAAGTACTGATGGCCTTTCTGTAGCTCACGGTAGGGCGGAGCCCCCTTCCTATAGTACATTTGCACGCTGCGATCCCGTATTTATTGGCTCCGATGCGCCGGAAAAACAGTGTCTAGCTCCATTACCACTTCAATCCAACCCTACCCCTGACTTGATCCAAGTTATGCAAGTAATGATACAAAGCCAAACTGATGCCATCAACCGCCAAGTTACAGTACAAGAAGCCCTAGTCAAGGAACAAAAAGCCCACAATAATTTTGAGAAAGAGCGCAACCAAGCCATGCGACAAGCTTCTCGTGCAGCCGATGTAAAAAGAGGTGCAAACATTCGAGTGAAAGATATGCCGACTTCGATTTTGATGGAAAGGCGCGCGGCGGAAAAGCACCCGCAACACACACAACACAACCCCTTCGACTTGAAGAATCCGATTTTTGGAAAAGTTTGAGCGTTGCTTTTCCTTGGGTCAATGGGGCGATCAAGAAGCACTACAGTGGCTAAAAGCTTCGTTAGATGGGTTAGCTTTGAGCGAATATATGCGAGATAGTGAGCCACTTTACAATTGCAGATGCAAAAGCAAAAATTGAAGCGCAAGAATTTTCGAAACGACAATACGCGTATGCCATAGCTCTGAATTTGCTCAAGAATTCGAAGCGGGCGCTATCTCAAAATAGGGCCACAGGGGAGGGCTCGGGGTACGAACAAGTTGTCGATTAGTATTCCCAAAGCAACCTCACAACCACCACACAAAAACAAACCACACAAAAAACAACACAACATCCAAACACACACCCAACACAAAAAACCAAAAAGCACACAACATCACACATCAACACAACAAACAATCCAAACACACAATACATCCAACAACACACCCACCAAAAAAACCCCCATCCCTCCCACCATCCTCCCCCAACAACCACAAACCCCCCAACCATCTCATAACCAAAAAAAACACAATCCAAACCCAAAAACACCCAACACAAAAAAAAACAAACCCCTAAACAAAAACACACCAAAAAACCAACATCAAAAACAATCCCAAACCAAACAACCACAAAACACAACACCCCAACCAAAAAACAAACCAAACAAAAAAAAAACAAAACCAAAAACAAACACACAAACCACCAAAAACCACACACAACCACAACAAACAAAAAAGGTTGGATTGAAGTGGTAATGGAGCTAACACTTTTTTCCGCGCATCGGAGCCAAAAAACGGGATCGCAGCGCAAAAGACAAAGAAGGGGGCCCCCCCCCACCAGCCACAGAAAGGCCACGGACCTGCCCAAAGAGACACGAAGGAGGCAGACAACGGTGGGGTGAGACAACCTAACCACCCCACAGCCGCAGTCACCAGGAAACCGTAAGGGGGATCGATAAGGAACGACCACGAAACGGAAAGGAAATGGACAGTAGTGGCCAAAATAGCGGTACATAGTTTCGAAAGGAACAGGGAAAATAAAATGATGGATACAGGCAACCAAGCAAAAAGAAGAAGACGGTAAACGTGGCGAATTGCAGCTGCAAAAATAAAACGAAAATTTGTCAAGGTAATTTTTGCACGGTGGCATCGAAACCCACGGAATTTTTATGCTCGATCTTAAAATTTCGTTTGAGCGAAGCGATCAATTTATCCCATACTTGAAAATACGAGCCCACCAACGAGAAGAAGTGCTCAGATACCGTATTTACCTGTGCATAGCCCCATGGGGCTATGCAAAAATTGAGAGGTCCTATATGGGGCTATGCATAGGGGGGGGGGCTATGCATAGGGGGGGATATGCATAGGACATTTTTTATGTTTTTGAGAGGTGCGCAGAGGCATATTTTGTAGGCCAAAAGCACGTGATTTAGGGCATAATTGAGGTCAAACCAGGGTTATTCTAGTACAATACACCCCAAGCAGGCTTATAGGCATCTTAGCTTGGTGTGGGAGTGCCTATGTGTAGGTTATGACCAGCTTATGTAGGTAGGTTCAGGTACCCTACAGTACATATGGGGCTATGCATAAGGGGGGCTATGCATAGGGCATTTTTTATGTTTTGCCAATATGGGGCTATGCATAGGGGGGGGGGGGGCTATGCATAGGGGGGGGGGGGCTATGCACAGGTAAATACGGTATGTCCATATTTCCTACTGTAGCCTACGTTTATATCCTACTCTACTTGGGACACACACTTCCATATGCTTACGTTGATCCTTGGGACTTGGGACTGAATAGGAACAAGGTCGCAGATCGTGAAGAGACGCTCAGATAGGGACGAAGTCGGACGTGCTTGCGGTAGCGAAAGGACAGGAAATAGGAAAGTTCCAACTCGGCTTCGCGCAGGTGAACTCAGAGTGAGGTGCCGGGAAAATGAAATGGTCAGAGGGCAAGACAGTGGAAGTTGAGTCGCTTGAAGAAAGGCTGGAAAACACAAAAGCATCGAGAAGCACAAAGCACGGGAATAATTAGGCTCATCTACTGGAAAATATCGAACACAGGGATCGAACTGAAGGTGAAAAATCGGTCTCAGCCCCCAATATATCGCGGGGGTATTTGGGGGGTTTATGTGGCTGGCAGTCGTAGTGGATGACGGTGAGGCCCGTCTCGGGGTAAGCTCATACAGTTACGTGATCCCAATTAGGTACGATAAAGCATGCTGCTTGCAATGTGGAACAACCAAAGGCGACTTATCTTTTATTATCCGAGTCGTTGACGAACTTGAACAGAGGACAAGGGCACGGTAGACGATATTTTCTCTTGACACAACAAAAATACGTTGTCGATACGGACGCGTGCAGCTTTCTTCCAAGAGGCCAAGACGAACAATGAGAGCGATTGAACGCGACACGTGGCACAAACAGTTCAGATTTGACTACGAAGGGGTGACGGACTCTCTTTTGGGCCGCCACAAACATGCATAGTCATGAGTTAGATTTGCATTAGGAGGTACAAATATCGCGATAAGGGCTAAGATCTTCACGTCTTGACTGGGACAGCGCGCATTCAAACAGCTTGAGCGGGACCAACATCACCACACATAGTAATGTTCACTCCAGTATTGGACTTAATACATTGTATTCGCAGCTTATTCGCATGGCTCGACTCTCAGATGATACAGCATTATTGGTCAAAGACGTAGAAGCATGTTGTAGTTCTTTCATGGCAAACAATTACAGCCCAGAAATGGTCAAACGTGTCGTAATAAAGTTCACGAATAAATATGCATGCGCACTCTTCAAAGTTGGATATTCATCTTCGGATTTCCGACATGCTTGTAATAATTTTTTACCGTAAGCCAAATACAGTACTCATATTTCAGCGGCTTGTCCGCTGTTGCTGAAGAAGCTCTCACCTTTTAGGTGAGGCTTCAATGCCTAAGACGCCTCTGGCGTCACTGATACATACACGCATGCTAAAAAAATCTTGCAAATCAAGTAAAGCAAACTGTAATTATACCTAATTGCTATTCATACGCCAAACAATAAACAATGTACATGCCAACAAAAAATTTGCATTGAACGCAGCGCTGATATGCTTTTACAGGGTGTCTCACGTAGACCTCCCTAACAATCGAGCCTTATAACTTCCGTACTACAGTAGATATCAAGCTGAAATTTTGTCCACAGAAACCCAAGAATTTACCATACTTTGTGGCAAAATTTGAGCCGGATAGTCCCACAGCGAACAAAATTACAGGCGTAGAAATTTTGGACCCTGTTTTTATTGTTTTCCTCACTGAGCATTGTTTTGAGATTAGAATCTTTTGCTCAGCATGGTCAAGAAGCTTATCCAACATGGCAATAAGGTGGAACAACAATGGCTGAACATTATCACAGTCCAGAACGCAAAGGCAAAACTACAGGCGATTTACCGCCCATGACTGCGTTCAAGAAGTTGTCGAGATCAATAGTGGCACCACTGATTTCAAAATGTTGAAAAACGTGGTCGCAAATTTGCAAGCTCGTAATTTCATCCCTGCTTGACCTATCTGGCTCAAATTTTGTCGCAAAGTATGGTATATTCTTGGGTTTCTGGGGACAAAATTTCAGCTTGATATCTACTGAAATACGGAAGTTATGTGGCTGAGTCGTTAGGGAGGTCTACGTGAGACACCCTGTACATTGAGACATAGGCTATCCTGTGTTGTCTAATGGCTACTGGTTTTGTGTCTCTCTCCTCTACACTTCGTTCGACACGTCTTCATCCCGCGTCATTATTTCTGTCACTGCCTTTTGCACGAGGTAGGTAGTACCTTCAACCTAACGTTGGCCTCAAATCAACCGCCCCTCAGTCAAGATCAAGATCAAAACTTGGACTCCATCAAGCTGCACCACCTTCGCCTCAGCTTCCCAGTCAGCTTCAATCGCATTTCTACATTGCCTGGGTCAACTGCCAGTCTGGGAGGAGCCATTGGTTTGGTAAACAAAATATTTATTATTATTGCCAAAAATATATAATTCTGCTTAGGGGAAGAATGGACGGCTTAGTGTAAACTAAAGAAACCATCCCTGGCGCAGATTCGCCCCATTGTAATGGGTTTTTGAAATATCCAATACAATGGATACCCAATTATTTGGGTTTTACGAAACCATTACATTGGGTATTACGAAACCATTACATTGGGTTTTACGAAACCAAGTAATTGGGGAAACCCAATGTAATGGATTCGTAAAACCCATTACAATGGTTTCGTAATATTATCGATTTTTACGAATCCATTACATTGGGTTTCCCCAATTATTTGGGTTCGTAAAACCCATTGTAATGGTTTCGTAAAACCCAATGAAATGGTTTCGTAAAATCCAAATATTTCGATATCCATTGTAATGGTTTCGTAAAACCCAATGTAATGGTTTGTAAAACCCAAATAATTGGATATCCATTGTATTGGATAGTTCAAAAACCCATTACAATGGGGGGAATCTGCGCCAGGGATGGTTTCTTTAGTTTACACTAAGCCGTCCATTCTTCCCCTAAGCAGAATTATATATTTTTGTTATTGCTATTATTTACCGCTATTTACTTGTACAGCATGCGTATTGCAAAATTTGGGATTGTCTTACAGACGAGGCCCGGTCCCAAATTCAGATCAACCATTTATCTAAGAATTAGAGATGGGCCGAGACTGGATTGTTGCTGAAAACGAGACCGAGACCGAGACCGAGACTTAGAATTTTTTCCGAGACCGAGACCGAGATTAGGAAATTTTGTCGAGACCGAGATCGAGACCGAGACCGAGACTAAGTATTGGTATAAAAACTTGTGGAATTTCGTTTGTATTTTTTCTGATGGTCGTTTTCTATGAAAATTTTGATGGCGAAAACAGTGGCGAATAGGTGCTTCACTTCTATTTTCTACTTTACATGGCTAAAATCGCCCCGCAGGGAAAATTTTTTCATGATAGGCAGCTAAAATCTCAGCAGAAATGCATGAAAATTGCTTGTGAAAGCACGATTTCAATCTAGTCTCGGTCTCGCCTAAAATAGGCCCTAAAAGTTGCGAGACCGAGACCGAGACCGAGAATTTGAAAATTATAAAGTCGAGACCGAGACCGAGACCGAGATCGGCAAAAATGACCGAGATTTCCGAGACCGAGACCGAGACCGAGAGTCTCGGCCCATCTCTACTAAGAATAAGGGCCGAAACAAATGGTTGGTCAAACATTATCGTCAATTTAAAAATTTTTTGCGCTTATTTTCACGGGTATGTTATATGCTATCACTGGATTTACAGTTGGTAGTAGAAGTTCATTTTTTATTAGCAATGGACATAGGTTTAGGCTGAGGCTTAGCAATGGATAGAGGCTTAGGCTTAGCAATGGACATAGGCTTAGGCTTAGCAATGGACATAGGCTTAGGCTTAGCAATGGACATAGGCTTAGGCTTAGGCTTAGCAATGGACATAAGCTTAGGCTTAGCAATGGACATACGTAGGCATAGGCTTAGCAATGGACATAGGCTTAGGCTTAGCAATGGGCATAGGCTTAGGCTTAGGAATGGGCATAGGCTTAGGCTTGTAACGGTGTTTGATAACGTTGACATTGTGCAGCGAATGGAATGTTGTACGGGCGTGTATGTACGTGTATGATATTGGGTATACGGTAGCCGCGAAAAGGTAGAGATAGGGAAAAATATGTAACAGTGGGTGGCGAAGATGATGAGTAAAAATACGTACCTAAGTGGAGTCGGGAGCGGCTGGATTAAAGGTCGCAAAGGTTACTGTAGGAGGCGGCAAGACAAAGGGAGCGGAAGAAAGGTTGCCGCCACTGGTGGTCTGATAAAAGGAGTGGGTGATTCCAGGAAAGAGAGCCTCGGCAGTCGAGGCTGGAGAGACGGCTTGACTGCCTCAGAGTTAGAGAAAGAGAGAGTTAGAAGAGAGTCGGGAAAGTTACGAGGTGATGAGAGGTTGGTTTGGTGTAAAGTAGAGTTCTTCTTGAGCTAGCTTATCATGGGCTAATAGTTGAAGCTTGACTCCCTAAGACTTGTTATACGGGATGACTGTGGAAGTAATAGCAGGATTAATACTACTACTACGAATACTACTGGGCCCACACGCTCACTGCTCGCTGCGCCATTACAAACTTATTTAAAGTTTGTTACATGGTAGCAGAGCGTAACGTCGATCCTTGTTTCTTTCTCTGCTATGTGCGAACGAAACGAACGAACGAACGAATGAAGTCTGAGTAGGCACTAGGCTACACTACGAATGCTGCGGCATATTAGCTTCACTCTATGGTTGATTCACTGCTTATCTAATGGTTGCTGGCTGATCCCGTCTGCTACAAGTCTAAACGTAAGGAAAATCTTATCTGTTGTTTGTGTTGTTGTTTGTTTGTGCGGTCGTTTTTGGTTGTTAGCTAATCGAGTGGGACTACTGGTATATATTTTTTTAGTGGCCGAATTTACGCACCTTGCGCTGCGTTATGCCTGTGTTCCTGTATCGCGCGACATACAGGGTGGTACTTAAGGTAGAATTTTTTACTGGGCCGAACGAACGCTCGGCGCCCGAAGCACGTTACAAGTTTTATTCTTGTTACGGCCGTTACCGTAGTCCCGTTTTGCAATGAGCGATAATGAGGCAGAGATTAATGAAGAAATGAGTGAAGCGACACAGCAAAGAATTTTGCGAGTGGTTAAGCGTGACCTACAAAAGAGTATCGATGATTTGAAATTGACTTTGAGAACTCGAGTTGATGATTTACGGAAAAAAAATCTCACGAATGCAGAAAATAAAGTTGCGTTGATGGAAATGACAGGAATGAGTATGAGAGATAAAGTCAAACTTTTTCGTGGACATTTTGATGAAAATTGGAGTGAATGGTAGAGTTTTTTGACTTGGTTGCATACGAGCAAACAATTGGGATGGAAGTCAATGAATCCGTGCTTGATTTTGCGATTGTAACAGTATAAAAAATTAGTCCATGGTAATGAGGCTTATGACATGTTTTCGTTGTGACAGGTTAGGTCGGTCATATTGCACGGCTATGTTTTGCAAATGTGATAATTCAAGAAAATAAAGAGGATGAATTGACCATGTACGATGAGAGTGATGTGAATGAATATGGAGAGAGGTAGAATGTGCATGCGATTACTGGAAGTTTGAATGAGAATCAGCGAAACTCTGGTGAAAATTTATGGAGTTGTGAGAGGGCAACAGAAAAATAGGACAAGTGAAGTAGTGCGAGAGCATGAGCTTTGGATGAAATTAAAAATTTGCGAGTTGTCAACAGCAGATTAGCTGAACACATGAGTGTGAAACCTGAGATAGCTAAGGCGAGCATGGAAAACAAAGTTGTATACCTATCAGATAGGAGAGATACGAGAGATGGGTTGCTTGATTCTGCAAATTGTCTGAGCATGTTGCGTCAATTGATTGTGATGTTTGAAGTCGAATCGAAAAAATTTTTGGTCTGCAGTACAAACAAAGAGTACAGAAGCGAGAAGAAGCGCAACAAAAAAGTACTTGGTGTTGATAGATGAGGCAATGAGAAGTTGAAGGATGAGTCAATTAGGAGGCATATTACGCTAATTTTGAACACACCGACCCAAGATGACATATCGTTTTTGAATAATATAGAAAGGGATGCCTTGCTTGCATAGAAAATTGGAGTGATTGCGTTAATGTGATGTGGCATGCCCCAAAATTAAAATCAATTATTTTATTTGGCAGCTGGATTTTTCTTTTCTTGCAGGCGAAATTTTGTCTCTCATGAACATGAGAGTACCGAAGTACGTGATCAGTGTTCTATTGAATTTAATCTTCGACATTTTTTGCCTTCGTTTCTCTACTATATTCCCTGGCTTGCATTACATGAGCAGCAGATAAAAATGCTTGCGAAGAAGGTTGCAACTTGCAAGTGTTTGTAATCAACATGCACGATTGGGTGCGTAGCTGACAGCTTCTAGCAAATCTGATTAGCATTAGAAAAAGGCGATAATTTCTGAAGGAGCAAGGCGTGAAAGGTCAGACAAAATATTGGAAGATGCCTTCGCTCGCTGTTTTGCCTCTCGTGATTGTATTGTTTTGTTTTTTAATGGAAACCTTGGTACATATTCAAGTGATATAGAGCAAAGCGAGATAGAAAGTGATACTGGGATGTACGGCACTGTCTGTAAGCGGAGGAATATGCATTGGTGGATGGGTCTGTGTAGGAGATATGTGCGAGAGGGTATGATAGGCTATATAATTATGTACATAACAGGGTACAGTGCATGAGTAACACTGCAGATTTTGTTTAAAGCAGCATAAGCTGTCTCCATTGATTTTAGTTCGTCGTTTTATTTCTTCCAGGCATCATTTTTGTCTCCCATTACACGGGAGGACCGAAGTACGTTACTAGTATCTGAACTCATATTGATCTTTCTCCTTTTTTTTGCAAACTGTGTCTTGTAAACCTGCAAGACGTCCATCTGGCTTTGTGATTATTCTCCTGATATTGGAGAAGTGGAGCCAAGCCAGAACTGGCTTTCATGGTTATTCTCCCTGAGATGGAGAAGTAGAACCAAGCCTAACGTTGCTTTGATAAAGCCATTTTACCAACGTCTTTTGTGCATTTTTGGGATTATGGAATTACCTTGCTACCACAAGATTTGCCCTTGCACGTATGTGCACTCATCCTTCTGTTGGCGCTACTGAAAAAAAGGGAGTGAAGGAGGTGTGAAAAAGGAGTGAAAAAGGTGTAGACTATTGGAGATGAGATGCTTTCGAAATTTGTAATTGATAAAGGCAACGTGACTGAATACTGATGGCAATTTAAAATATTTTAACATATGTTTGAACCAAATTTTAGCTTCAAGTTATTCAAGTACTGTAATTATTGGGCTTTGCCAGGGATTGTCACCCCTGACTGAACTAACGATACAGGTTTTCCCTTTTTCTTTATCTGTTTTGTCTACTGCTGATGACTGTCAATGCTATTGGCTGTTTTTATAGTGTTGCCATTTACTGTCACCACTTATATGGTCACTTATTTTGGTCAAGTTGTTTTACATGCTGTTCAAATTTTGGCTTTGATTCTGAGTCATCGATTCAACATTGCTTCCATATTATACGGCTTGAAATGGCGAATTCTTAGTGACTGGACCATACTGCTTCATTGTACCAGGAAACGAAAACATCTGCCTCTGTGCAGTTCCTACAGTTTGGCAGTGTCAAAGAAGAGAAGCTTGAATTTCGGATTGGACAGAAGAGGTGTCACTGGGAACCTTAGTGCATGAAATCAGATTGCTGCTCAAGTTCTCCTATCGACTGGGTGAGAAAGGCGACTCATTCGATTTCTATGCACCAGAGAACTTGGAATGCAAGGCGAATGGATCGCGATAATTTAGATCAAAATGTATGGAGGAGCTAGCTGCTTTATGCGCTGTGACAATTTTGGTTGCTAATGCTGCTTCATGAGATGATCTGCTGGCGAATGGACGTCAGTCTGTGCTGGAGCACATGGAGAAAAAATATCTGGACCTTCGATTGCGTTTCTTGCCACGTCTATCTATCTACCATACCTAAGTGCAAAAGAAGTTTCCTGAACAACAGATGGTCATCATTATCAAGCAATCGGCATCATGCTATGGAATGCAAAAAATTGACTGACAGCTTGATCAGCCAGTCTGCTTGACCCATGCTGATCTATCAGCCACATTGAGCTCTATTGGAGAGCTGCATCTGTTGGATTGCAAGGACACCGCCCTTGGTCTTCCAGGCAGAGAATGGTGATGTGGAAATACTGGAGCAGTTGAAGTATCATGGGCTGCAGCAGAAACAGAAAGAGGGAGTGGCAACACAAGACAGTGTATTTTGGAGAAGAACATGAGAACGATCGCGATGGACAGAAAGCACCCTGGGATTTATGGCAGTGAATGTGGCCATGATGATCAACCTGAAACTAGACAGCATCAACTTGCACTCTCGCTGCTGCGACCCTCCCATTCTGTTTATCTGTCGCCAGGAGGCGACATGGATTAGGAGGGCGATGAGGAGAGATGCAGTTTTTTGAGCCATTTTTTTTGTCAGAGACTGTCGCCTCTGTACCGAAGTACGTTACCAGTTCTTCAATTATTTTTTCCTTTTTTCTCACCGTTTTCTGTCGTCAGTGTACAGCATATGTGATGTGCACATAGTTTTTGCATCTTTATTTTTCTTGGAACTTGTCTTGTTTTGAAATTTTGTACCCTTGTACAGTGGAATAGCAATAGGAAGGAAAGACGAGGTCGTCTTGACTAAAGGGTGGAGGTGTAACAGTGTTTGATAACGTTGACATTATGCAACGAATAGAATGTTGTACGGGCGTGTATGTACGTATATGATATTGGGTATACGGTAGCCGCGAAAAGGAAGAGATAGGGAAAAATATGTAACAGTGGGTAGCGAAGATGATGAGAAAAAAATACGTACCTAAGTGGAGTCGGGAGCGGCTGGATTAAGGTCGCAAAGGTTACTGTAGGAGGCGGCAAGACAAAGGGAGCGGAAGAAAGGTTGCCGCCACTGGCAGTCTGATAAAAGGAAGTGGGCGATTCCAGGAAAGAGAGCCTTCGGCAGTCGAGGCTGGAGAGACGGCTTGACTGCCTCAGAGTTAGAGAAAGAGAGAGTTAGAGGAGAGTCGGGAAAGTTACGAGGTGATGAGAGGTTGGTTTGGTGTAAAGTAGAGTTCCTCTCTGAGCTAGCTTATCATGGGCTAATAATTGAAGCTTGACTCCCTAAGGCTGGTACGGGATGACTGTGGAAGTAATAGCAGGATGGATACTACCACTACGAATACTACTGGGCCCACACGCTCACTGCTCGCTGCGCCATTACAAACATATTTAGAGTTTGTTACAAACCTGCACTTGTCCATCAATCCCCAGAAGTCATGCATGCGGCTACTGTGCTCACTGTCCCATCGCTCGCTCACCCTGTCCCATCCCATCACAGTGGAAGGCTGTCCTATCAAAGTTGTTCCAACTCTCAAGTACTTAGGGGTAGAGCTGGACGCGAGTTTGTCATTTGCCAAGCATACCGCCTACACCGCTGCTAAAGCAAAGGCGGCCATCGGCGCCATGCAGCGCGTGCTCGGTCGATACATCCCGCGCAAAACGTTCGCCTTGCTGTACAAAACCAAAATACTACCGATTCTGACCTATGCGCTCCCCCTTGCCTGCCCTACCACGCATGTGCATTGGAGAAAGCTGGAAAGAGTGCATCTTTTTGCAGCGAGGCTAGTCAAGAACGACTACCAAACGGGGTACACGGTTTTGCTGGGTAAACTGGGCTGGAAGCCCCTGGCCCAGGTTTGTTTCGAGAGGCAAATGATAACACTGTTCAAGTACCACATCGGCTCCCGCTTCCTACCCCCTCGCACCTTACTGCCCGCCCCACCCCCTGCCCGTGCTGCTCTGAGGAGAGGATGTCGTGGTAAACTGCATGAATCGCAGTTGCAGGTTGGTGACTGACAGCCAAGTGTTGCCAGGTGCAGCCACAGCGGCCCCTCTACGCGCATTTCCCTTCTTTTTTGCAGTGCGTATTTGGAATCGACTCTCCCCAGACATCCTACTGCCCACTGTATCATTGAATAAGTTTCGTGCCAGTATTACAGGGTCGAGTGACGTGTTTCACAGTCTCGAAAGGTGGAATGCCACGCTGGTGGTAGGCGGCGTGGGCGAACCCCGAATCCTTCTGCTCGGAGGTGTGTATCGAGATCTGTGAGACCTAAGCTTTCCCTCCCCTCCCGTCCATTTGACCTGGAACGTCTCTGGCCTTTGCTTCACGGATGCCGCTTAGATATTTCTTCGCCGTTGTTGTTTTGACTTGTTACGTCCTACTGTTTGCCTACAGTATTTATTTACGTACATTAGCCTATATATTCATCTTATGTACTGTATGCCGTATGTACAAAATGTAAGTAGAGCGCCGATTACATACACAATATGGTTGGTATTCACTATGCTTACTGCATCTGTGGTATGTGATGATACCGTTGGTTGTGTGTTACGCGCCCGCATGCAATCATAAATAAAGTGCTGCTGCATAGGCTTAGGCTTAGCAATGGGCATAGGCTTAGGCTTAGCAATGGACATAGGCTTTGGCTTAGGCTTAGCAATGGACATAGGCTTAAGCTTACGTTTAGCAATGGACATAGGTTTAGGCTTAGCAATGGACATAGGCTTAGGCTTAGGAATGGGCATAGGCTTAGGCTTAGGCTTAGCAATGGACATAGGCTTAAACTTAGGCTTAGCAATGGACATAGGCTTAGGCTTAGGCTTAGCAATGGACATAGGCTTAGGCTTCGCAATGGACATAGGCTTAAGGCTTAGCAATGGACAAAGGCTTAGGCTTAGCAATGGACATAGGCTTAGGCTTATGCTTAGCAATACACATAGGCTTAGGCTTAGCAATGGACATAGGCTTAGGCTTAGCAATGGACATAGGCTTAGGCTTAGCAATGGACATAGGCTTAGGCTTAGGCTTAGCCATGGACATAAGCTTAGGCTTAGCAATGGACATAGGCATAGGCTTAGCAATGGACATAGGCTTAGGCTTAGCAATGGGCATAGGCTTCGGCTTAGCAATGGACATAGGCTTATGCTTAGGCTTCACAATGGATATAGGCTTAGGCTTGGCAATGGACATAGGCTTAGGCTTAGCAATGGACATAGGTTTTGGCTTAGCAATGGACATAGGCTTAGGCTTAGCAATGGACATAGGCTTAGGCTTAGCAATGGACATAGGCTTAGGCTTATGCTTAGCAATAGACATAGGCTTAGGCTTAGCAATGGACATAGGCTTAGGCTTAGCAATGGACAAGGCTTAGGCTTAGCAATGGACATAGGCTTAGGCTTGGCTTAGCAATGGACATAAGCTTAGTCATAGCAATGGACATTGGCATAGGCTTAGCAATGGACATAGCAATGGACATAGGCTTAGGCTTAGCAATGGACATAGGCTTAGGCTTAGCAATGGGCATAGGCTTCGGCTTAGCAATGGACATAGGCTTATGCTGAGGCTTAGCAATGGATATAGGCTTAGGCTTAGGCTTGGCAATGGACATATAGGCTTAGGCTTAGCAATGCACATAGGTTTAGGCTTAGGCTTAGCAATGGACAGAGGCTTAGGCTTAGCAATGGACATAGGCTTAGGCTTAGCAATGGACATAGGCTTAGGCTTAGCAATGGACATAGGCTTAGGCTTAGGCTTTGCAATGGACATAGGCTTAGGCTTAGCAATGGACTTAGGCTTAGGCTTATGCTTAGCAATAGACATAGGCTTAGGCTTAGCAATGGACATAGGCTTAGGCTTAGCAATGGACATTGGCTTAGGCTTAGCAATGGACATAGGCTTAGGCTTAGGCTTAGCAATGGACATAAGCTTAGGCATAGCAATGGACATTGGCATAGGCTTAGCAATGGACATAGCAATGGACATAGGCTTAGGCTTAGTAATGGACATAGGCTTAGGCTTAGCAATGGGCATAGGCTTAGGCTTAGCAATGGACATTGGCTTAGGCATAGCAATGGGCATAGGCTGAGGCTTAGGCTTAGCAATGGACACAGGCTTAGGCTTAGGCTTAGCAATGGACATAGGCTTAGGCTTAGCAATGGGCATATGCTAGGCTTAGGCTTAGCAATGGACATAGGCTTAGGCTTAGGCTTAGCAATGGACATAGACTTAGGCTTAGGCTTAGCAATGGACATAGGTTTTGGCTTAGCAATGGACATAGGCTTAGGCTTAGCAATGGAGATAGGCTTAGCATAGCAATGGACATAGGCTTAGGCTTAGCAATGGGCATAGGCTTAGGCTTAGCAATGGACATAGACTTAGGCTACTCTTTTTCTTCTTCTACTTCGTCTGCTACTCATTTCTGTCAAATTGACTTTTAGACCGTGCAACCATCTTGTTTGTCGAGCCTTATCAAACTGTTCGTTTTATTGTTTTTTATTGGTTTGCCTAATAATGTTGCCTGTCCTTGCGGCTATAGCCGCTTTGCCCAAGAAGCCAGGTTTCGGCTTGTGCTTCACTGCCCAAGGCACTTCGGTGCCACTGCATAAAGCACCTTTGGTGCTGCTGTTTATGTTGCTTATTTGCTGGCTGGTTATCTACTGTTATTTTTGTGGCTGTTTTTGCCGTTTTGCCATCTTCATTTTGTGATAAAACATTTTTTCGCTGCTGCCTGTGTGAGTCACTTTGTTCACCGCTAATAATAGCATGCTTTTGCCTCTGTGATCCCACCAATTGCATTGGTTGAATTAAAATTGCTAATTTATTTAGTTCGAGCTAAATTGTTGATTTTTTTAGCTGTCTATTTGCATAAAGTGGTCTTCAATGCTAAATATACGAATTTGCATAAACTCGGTGGACACGTGGAGGTAGACACAAAACGCGTCTTTCCACGTGTTTTGACAAAGTGGCGGCTGGTGGTGGTGCTTCTGTGTCCATGGTTCGTAAGCGTAAGTAAATATTAAGTAATCAATTAAAATGATAAAATTACAATTTTGGGCTGTCAAACTGACGAGCCCTGGCCCATAATTGTGCTCAATGGTGTGTCTTTGACTAAAGGGCGAAACATATCATTGGTGTTGCTGCTTTTGCAATTGGTGCTAGTCATTGCATGTTATGCTTGTAACGTTTAACCTATTATGTTCACAATCGTTAAAAAATTCTTATTAGGCTTAGGCTTAGGCTTAGGCTTAGGCTTAGGCTTAGGCTTAGGCTTAGGCTTAGGCTTAGGCTTAGGCTTAAGCTTAGGCTAGGCTTATGCTGAGGCTTAGGCTTAGGCTTAGGCTTAGGCTTAGGCTTAGGCTTAGGCTTAGGCTGAAGCTTAAGCTTAGGCTTTGGCTTTACGTATGCACAAAAGATAGGAACTTCAAAGTGCGTACAGTATTAAAGTACGTACAGTATGCCCACCCAATGCCAACTCGAGGAAACATTAGGTAATAATGTCCCCAAATGGGATGCGTAATGTATTGTATTGCATTGCGATGCCTCAATAGAATTCGTTGCTACAGGTATGTTTCCGGCCCAGAAGAAACGCTCAACTGTGTGTGTAGTCGTGCTATGACGCCAAAAGCTCTTAAAAATAGTGCAGTATGACGATGGCGCCTCAAACAACACACCACACAGACATGCGATTTGGTCGTTCCATGTGAACCATTGGATGCAGCCTATTGTATAGCCAGTTGAGCATTATGTGGCGGAAAATCAAAGAAAATAATGGCAATAATTATGTGCCTGCTCTTTCCGTCTAAAAAAGCTCATTAGCTCAACGGCTTCTATAGGCTACTATCTGATGAAAGAGAGCAAAGCATCAGAGGTTAGAGTAGATGTTTACCATCACATGACATTTGCCCTCGCCTCCCTTCGTTCATACGTACATATACCGTATTTTTGGGTGTATAGCCCCATGGGGCTATACAAAAATCGAGAGGTCTGATGGGGGGTTATACACTGGGGGATATACACTGGTGGGGATATACATGGGACAAAATTTATGTTTTCGAGAGGTGTGTAGAGGCATGTTTTTGAGGTCAAAAGTACGTGTTTTAGGGCATAATCGCGGTCAAAACAGGGTTATTCTAGTACAATACATGCTCAGCTAAGCCTACAGGCATAGCAGCATGGTGTAGGAGTAGCTATAGCTAGCATAGGACCAGCTACATAGGTAGGTCATGTACCTTACAGTGCATGTGGGGTTATACACCAGGGGGGGATATACAAGGGGCAAAATTTATGTTTTGCCAATGGGGGGTTATACACTAGGGGGGATATACAATAGGGGGGATATACATACACCCAAAAATACGGTATACGTACCTGTCTGTGTCTATTGCGTGCGGCTCCTTCCGTGTTTTCCTCTTTTGCAAGGTCATTTTCGGATTACAGAGGAATTTTACAGAGACAATTACTTTTTCAAAGGGTTTTTATTTTTGGTGCAAATAGGCGGTAACTTGAAGGCGCTCATTAGTCACCTGTCACACTTGACGCAGTGTTGCAGTAGAAAATGTGTAGCCTTGAGCCATAATTTGGCCGCTGACGACTGTATGCTTTGAAAAGGTGCTCACTCAAACCCTGCCCCTGCCACCCACAACTGAACCAACGAACGAGCACTTGTTAGCCGAGGTGTTGCGTCACTTTGTTCAAATGCCATCTTGTTGACGGGTCTAAAAGTCGTTTTCCGGCGGGTAAAACTATTTTTGACGGATAATATTCGGCTGTTTCAAAAACTATTACGAAGTGTATTTTCAGCTTTCCGGCTAACCTCAATAATCATGTCTTGCCAACAGATGGTTTGTCTGCTACTATTTGCAACAGTGTTGGTTCAACTGGTACTGGAATCACAATGCAGGTGGGCCACTATTGTAAAGTTTGAGTTTTAGGTGGACACGTTAGCCGTTAGCGTGCGTCCACCCAGCGCATGTCTTTTATCTGAATTAACCCCTCATTGTTCCATTCCGACCGAGTCATACTCGGTAATCCACCAAACGTATTACGTTCTGGTAGTGAAAGATTCACCGTACAATACGTACATGGCATGCAGTTTGGATTGGACATTAGTCTTGATCGTCGTTGGGTGGCTACTTTTGAGAACCTGCTTGAATTTCAGGACGCCACAGGGTGACTTCGAATACGTCCTTGAGCCGTACAAGCGTTTCTACAACTGGGTAGCTCCGAGTCAAGGCGGTAGCCGGATGAAGAAGTTTTACAACTGGGTCAAGCCCGAACAACGCCGCAGCGCGAAGACAAAGCGATTCTACAACTGGCACAAACCGCCGAAGAAATCCAACGTCCCCGCTTATGTCATGTTCTAATCTCTGGGCATTACTGACTCCCTGCACTAGCTTTTTAGCTTTTACCATGTGATTTCCCAATTTTTGGCCATAATGTTTGGTCGGTGCGGTTTGAGGGCCCTGGTTCAACTATGTGAACATGAGGGGGCTGTAGTAATTATTGTTAAAAGCAAGAGCAGCAGCGGTGATTCAATGCATACAGTTGCATAGGTACCTGTGTATGGAATGTAATAGGCTACATTGACGTACGTACTTTATGTATCAGCTGTTGTGTTAACCGATACTGAATATGCCTGCCAACTCCATTCATTGGTGATCACGCGTGAGCACGAAAAAAAGAAGCTCCGGTACTGAAGGTGATCACGCGTGAGCATAGGTGATCACGCGTGAGCACTTATGACTTCATAAATGCTCACGCGTGATCACCTATGCTCATGCGTGATCACCTTCAGTACTGGAGCTTCTTTTTTTCGTGCTCACGCATGATCACCAATGAATTGAGTTGGCAGGCATATTCAGTATCGGTTAAGCCGAGGTAGTTCATGCACCTACCCCAAGACTAAGAAAGCATGCATGTGGCATGACCAGCCGAGGCCGAAGCTGCAATTTTCGGCATGCAAATCAATACTCACGTGGAGGTTGGTGATATTAAAAAAGAATTGTTCCAATGCGTGCGCATTTATACCTACAGTACATACCTTATAGCCCGTATACATGAATGCCGTCATTTAGCAGGAGTGGCTCAGCTAAGATTCGATCCTAACAAGCAAGGTTTCATGCCACGTTGGACAGGGTTACGTACCTATGTAGGTGTGTAAGGGCAACGAAAAAGGTACGTACACATTCTGCATACGTACGTACCGTAGTAGAAATGCTCGAACATTGTTTATCCTCCAAGCTCTTCATAAGCTTGGCGCTAATCGCTGTCATCTCTACGTTGTTCCTCTTCTCTTTGGATACCATCGCCGACAGCTACACGCCCTACTACTTCGACCATCCGTGGCCTTTCGACAGGAGAAAATGGCTAGCAAAGAGGGATTGGTACCTGTTTCCTGCGAACCTCAACGACAGCTCCACCTACCGTCGAATCGTCGCCATTCGATCCGCCTTTTACCACCCGATACCCAAGCACGTGGTCCTCGTGGTCCTGTCGGCCATATTTTCCTTGAACGAACGGCGCCACTTTTCCAACAAGTACTACTGCGCCTTCTACGACTCGGACTATCGGGTAACGGAAGTGGTTGCGGCCGAATTCAAATGGGACCAAATCATCTGGTGTCAACCGGACACGCACCAGTTTCCTATTCCACGCTACCTGCACTTCTACGGACCGGCTAGAGAGGGCGTCACGTCGCTCGCATCTCCTCCCTGGCTGCTACCCATCGTCAACTTGGAGGAAAGAAGAGACAAGCTCATCGGCACTTCCGCCTATCACCAGCTCTCCGTTTGCGCCGGGATTCTGTATCGCACGCAAAGGTTGCTCATTCTCATACAGTTCTTCGAGTTCTACTTGCTACAGGGCGCGTCCTGGTTTCGCATTCATTACAGCGGCAAGCTGCCGCTGTCCACCGTGAAGCTATTGGCGCACTACAAAGAGCAAAATCTGATGGAATTGGCGCAAGTGAGACCGCATTTTCAGCCCTGTTCGCATATCAGAAAGACGCGACCGTCTTGCTCTCAGGCCACCATGGACAACGAATGCATGTTCCAGATGGCCTATAGGACAAAGTTTCTGGTTCTCTGCGACTACGATGAGCTCATACAGCCGAACGACCACAATCTGTCTCTTCTCCAGTGGCTTCTGCTGAACTTTGCCGATCCCCAGTACGGCTCATTTCAGGTCTTGCCTCGCTATCGAGTGTCAGAGCACGGTTTAGCCCTGGACGATGATGATTTGCTCAAGATGGATACAAACTGGACTGAATTAGTGCAGGAGCTCGACCCTTTAAGAAGATGGACATGGTCCACCAAGCCCATTGGTCACATCGCCTACGCTGCTAAGCCGATAGTGAAGCCAGAGTTTGTTCGAATCTGTCAGATCCACATCTGCAAGTTCTTCTATGGTGATGTCAGGCTGCGAGCTTTGAGGGGCAACGGACGGACGGATCTGGTGATGCACCACTTCAAACACGTTAGCCAGATGATGCACTGGTGGTGGAAGATGGTGATTCCTCCGAGGAAATTCTATGAAACTATCAACCCTTTCAACCTCACTAGCCGAACTCTGATTGAAACATTGGAGAAGAGGGAAGCTGTGGTTTTGATGATGTTGTCTCAAGTTCTTGGAAAAGCCATAGCAAATTCATCACTAAACATTAGTTCTCCGGTAACGGTAGATCTATAGATAAATCAATGTAATCAATTTGTTGATATGGATGCGCATTACTAGCAATAAGCATATTCGTAGAGCAAGTATGTACATACGTACAGTACCAGTTTAGTAAAAAGAATTTTCATGTTACGCTACGTATGTACATGACGACACCAGCAATATTATGCTTCTTCATGAAGCATCAAATAGCCCAAATGCATCCACTTGTTACTGTTCAGTTTGGTTCTATGATAAAGGTACGGAACCAGACATACGCGATCTGTCAAGTTGAAAGATCTGTCCGAGTAGACTGCGTACAAAACTTGTTGATCCGTACTGGCCAAATTCTGAGCGATCATCAAACGCGCCGAAATGTTGAAGACTTCCACAAATTCTCGCAGCACTGTCTTCGTACCGAGAATCAGACCACCTCCTATGTAGTTCATATTCTCGGCGACAATTTCGCTGGCGTTTGTGTACCAAAATTGCGACCGTACCTGAGTCGCACCGATGCAACTACGATTGAAGGCGGGAGGTAACTTGAGCCGAAAGTGGCGCACCTCATGCGCCCATTCATTGTACTCTCTAAAGTAGCCCAGGTCCAGCCATGCAAAAAATGCTGTCGATGGAAACCCGTTGGAAATGTTTGAATACAGCACCTTCTCCATTAGAGCGTACTTTGACATGGTGGAAGCGATGTAACCCTTGCTGACGGTGTTAGGTCTATGTTGTGGATAGCCGGGCTGACTGATAATGCGTGTGATGGTAGGCATTAGCTGGAATGGCCACAGCTCATGGAGATCAACTGGAACTATTATGGTGTCTTTGGCAGGCAAGTGGCTTCTCGACTTTTGGATAAAGTCGCGCAGATTTTCAGAGTTGGACAAGAAGATCAGTCGGTTTCTGAGACCACCGAAACTCGCAGCCCAATCCAGATATAGATCCAACTTTCGATTGACACCAGCTTTGTAAAAGACTCCGGTGTCCAGGAACCCTGAAATCACTGTGATGTCATCATCGAGATCGGTATTCTCAGTGGAAGCTGCAGTCGTTTTGGCATCATTAGTTTGGATTGCCCCAGAATTTCCATCGTTCTGTACTGTGATAAACACATTGCTAATGCTGGCGTAGTAGGAACTTGGATGAGAGTATCCATAAGCCAACAGAAATACAGCAATGTGTAGCGAAAGCAGAACCAATACAGCTGTGACTATCAGACGACATTTCTTCCACACGCTTTTGCTTTTCATATCTGTTTTGTGACGATGCTCGTTTAGCTGCATATGCTCCGGTGTTTGCTGCATTCATGGAACCAAGAATCCAACGCAACGAACCAAGTATCTTAGCAACAGAAATCAGTGGCATGCATCATACTTACGTAATTATTATGTGTGTCCATAAATAAGACGGAGTACAGTACGTACGTACCTAACTGCATATTTTGCCAGCCCAGAGGGACCGTGCTTTTCCTTTGGAAGTTTTTCAGCACGCACTATTATAGTGCGTACTTATGTACATACATACATAATTCAGCTTACTGTGTAGCATAAACTGGGGACTCATTAGCAAACGATCGCTAAAGTGATACGTGCACAGTATGTATTGTATGTAGGTACCACACGTCATCAGCGAGAGATAGCGTTACCTGACATTTTAGAAGCGATTGAACAGTAATGGCTCTGTGCAGTGAAGTGGCTTTGGATTGGCCCACAAGTAAACAAGTGATATTCCCCCTTCCCTGGTTGTACACTTCCTTTTCCTCTGTGTTTCCACATTGTGCAGTTAGCTGAAGAAGCTGCTCGCCTAGGAGGTGTGAAGGCCACAACTACTACAGTACGTACTGCAACAAATAGCATGAGTTTGATGGAATTATTGTTCTCAGCAGCGTACGAGCGACTACAAGGAAGAAAACAGCTGTTCAACTTGCTGAATGTGGCTGTGGAAGGCGTCTGGTGCCCACTGGATGCTGTTGTCGCTTGAGTTGGCCCTGGTCGGACAGTTTGTGGACTGCATCGAATGCTGGTATGGATTCACTTCTCGCAGCTCCTACGAGAACTTGTTCACCTGCTGGTCGCCCAGCAATTACTGCATCAAATACGTCAACGGCGTGTTCAACCTCTCATCCCACGGAGTTCTCACCAGAGGATACGGCCGAATGTGCGACGTGAAGTACAAGTGCCACAGGGAATCCTGCAATCGAGCTCTGGATGGCTCCACCGTCTGCTGTTGCAAAGGACGCAAATGCAATCACGCGTCCACCACTGTCAAGGTTCACTGGATTCACACGATTCTGTCGTCCTTCTGTACAGTTTTCCTTTGCTATGCTTGGAGTTTGAGGTGGAGGTTGTTGTGTTAGCCGTAAGTGTACAGTGTGTGCTTGTGTGTACTTTCAAAAATAATGTAGTTGTGATGTGATTGACGGCGAAAAATAGTAAGCATTGATATTGAATAAAACATGTTGCTAAACCGTTCTACTGACTATGCCTGAGTATTATCAAATAAAACTCTCGAAGAGCATTCTGTAAACAAGTGTTTTCTATTGTTTCAGTCTCTACTCTCTGTTTCAAGTGCGGGAGGGGGTAGCTATGTACAAGTGCAGATGCAACTTTGGTTCAAGTGCTAGCAGCTAGGCAGGCAATTTAGCTGGGACTGGGAGGTCCGGTCTAACTTTTTGAGAAATTGTACAAACACACATCGATGAAGGGTACTCCATATTCTGCATATGCGAAACCAAAGGAATTTTACAAATTACCCCACCACCCTCGGCTGCATAATGTTGTTGTATACACAGACTACTAGGCGCTGCGCAGAAACAAACAGGATAGTAAAACGAATAGTTTAAAAAATAATCCCAAATATAAATTGCGCCAGAGCTTTCAACCATTCATCTGCGTTGCGTGTCGAATTCGCCTTGTTTCCATTTTATTCCATAAGCTTGAACCCAAGGCTACCCTAGGTAGATTATCCATCCAACATGTAAAATTAGTCAGCCTGGTGCTATGCAAATAAGATTGATCGCCGAAGTATTCATATAAAATAAACTTTAAATGCTCTTCTAGATTCTTATGGCAGCAAGAAAAAGAAATATACGTACAGTACGTGTAAGATACTCCATAAAATCTGCGTTGCGCGATCCTCAAGGCTGATGATTCATGTTAGCGATTTTGACGATATCAATTACAGTAGTAAAGTACGGTACGTATGTACGTGCTGTTTTTTTATTCTATTAGAGTTTCGGTCCACCCACACAGTTCTACTGCTCCAGAACAAAAGGTACGTACTGTATACGTACGTACACTCGCTTGACTTGCTCATCTGATTTATGAATTCGTACAGACCCATATAATGAATGATGTTAGCCTTTTCTCCTATATACGAATTTAATGCATAACTAGGTCTGAAAGTGAAGTGGCCCGAACAAATATGCTTTTCAATCGCTGCTATCTCATTTCCCAATAATTCCAATTTAGATGCCTCATTTTTCAGGCGCTTCTAATGCACCCTAAAGGAAAAAATTATGGCGCTGTATTCAAGCCGACCGGAAATAAATGCTTCTACCCTCTGCTTTTGACTGCAACCTGCTTGCTTCCGCCTAAAAGCGCCCAGAATTTCCGAGCATATGCGCAGAGTCCACCGAGTTACCTAACCTCGAAATATTTTTCTTCATTATTCTAACAAGTAAAAAACTGCTCTTCTAAAATAATAACAGTATGTTCATAAGTCTGTATGAGTAGTCAACGCTTTGTTTTATCATCGAACGATATGTGTGGTCAGGAATTTTAGCGGTTTGGCTTATGCGATCATTTTGTGCACATTAGCAGTTTATGAGCAGGCGCGCCTACATATTTGCGTTCACTTGGCACTAATCCCATCCCAGGTTTCTGCTTCTGTGTTTGCTGAATTTTATTTCACTAGCTGCGATCTTCCGTAATGCGTGCCTACGTGTGTAAGTACACGCTACACTTTGTCAGCACCGCGCTAATGTTCCCCATTTTACGACTCCAAGAAAAATCTACGTAACTATGCGTACAACCTGTAAAGTTGAGTACACAATTGAGATAAGCTGTTGTTTTGTTGCAGGGAAGCTATTAGAGGGGAAAAGCTGGCGCTTTAGCTCAGAGAAGGCTGTAGAGAAGCCTTTAAAGGCGGACACTACAGCAGAATGCCAGTGAGCTTGATGGGTCTGATGGCGATTGGTATGTTCTATGTGATGACGGTGGTTGTCGGACTCTGTGCTGATCGCTGTCTTGCCAAGGAGTCAGACGAAGACGATTCAGAAGGAAGCGATGTAAAACTTCTGCCAATGTTTTGCATTGTACATATTGTGTGTCCGTAGTTTACATTACATTGTACGTACGAACGAGTAATTCAGTAGCGTACAGTGTGTGTCCCTGGAAATTTGCATAGGAAGCATCAAGACGAGCAGGGCATCAATTGGAGATAGTGGAGTGTATGGAGAAATACCTTGAGCAAAAGGAGCAGCAAGCTCAACTGACCTCTGCATCGTCTCCATCTGGCACCTCCAGCGATGAACAACAGCAGTTGCAAAAGCTGGAGAGACGAAGGAAAAAGCGGCCCAAATCTCCCCGCTGGCCCCAGATCGTGGAACGCAGAGCCGATTGGCCACTCAGCTGTCCTCCAGCCAAGTCCAGCTCACTTGACTTTGACGAAGTAGCGGCGGAAGATGAGGACAGCTCGGAAACTGAGCTGAACTGGGCCAGTAGAAACCATCACCAGCCCATTCCTGGAGATTGGGAACCGGTCCCATGGCGTCATGCGGATCATGAGCTGGAAAGATACGAAAGCTGGGAGAAACTGCGGGGTGCAGAACACGATGACGTTCTTGTGGGCCAATCGAAGTCAGGAATTGATAATGCTCGCCGATCTTCCATCCCTGGTGGCAAATATTTGCTTGGAGAGCGAAATATTGGTGCTGTTCTGGGCTCACTTAGCATTCTTGGTAAGAAAGAAGATAATTTTGAATAGGCTATGTACTGTATGTCTTCGCGCGATATGGTGATCAGCTCTGAATACTACTCTGCCTGTTTTCATTTTGTGTTGTGTAGCCATTCGTACCGGTGGTGTGTATCCCAATGCGGTTGCCCAAGAAGTGTATCAGCAAGGTCTACTGTGGTGTCAGCTTCCAATTGCCTCATCACTGAGTCTCATTCTTGGTGCGTGTGTTCTGTGGTACTTCAGAGGTGGATGCGCAGCTCCAAGAGTTTCCGTTCCGGATCTAGCAAGGAGGATTAGTCCGTGCCTATATTGAGCGTTACCCCCATCAAAACCCTTTTTTTCCAACCGCCGGAGCAAGGAAAAAGAAAAAAAAAACAAAAAAAAAAAAATTTTTTTTTTTTTTTTTTCTTTTTCCTTTTTTTCTCTCTTTTCCAACTATGTAACTCTATCAACCTCTTAGCTTAGCTTCCTATTTCATCCCATACTACCGGTAGTCGTATCATGCCATCGTTCTTGCTTGTACTGTAGGTGGCGCTATGTTTGCCGGTAATTTGTACTCTGACCACTACGTGACCATGTTGGATCCTTTTCAAGAGGTCTACGGCGTTCGCGTCGGTGCCATTCTATCCGCTCCAGTGATTGTTGCAGATGTGCTCTTCTGTTGCACTGTATTGTCATCTCTGGGTAATACTAAATGCTACCGGTATGAGTACACATAAAAAAGAGTGCATCTGAAATGCTTGAAATGAGTTGAACTGCTCGGATGTGTTTAGGAGCTCTACTGCACATCACCCTGGGATTTTCACACTCATTTGGTGTGGTCATTTCGTTAGTCTCTATGTTGTGCTATCTCACTGCTGGAGGATACTACGCTGGAACCTTCACAGATTCTGCCCAATTTTTGTACCTCTGCTTCGGACTTGTAAGTATTTTACCAACCCTATGTATACCCTAACAAAAATGAAGTCGTGCTGCTTTCTGTGTGGACCCAAGGTTGTAAATGGACGAAAGTCCTCATTTTCATCTGCCGCCTACGCTTTGCGCCCCAACAATTTCTTGACTATTTACATATTCCTGGGCGGACCTGTGAACTGTGTTTTGAGACCATTTTAGTGGACAGCGTGCCCCTATGTGATGACCAGCAAGCAAGTGACCTCGTCCCTTTCTGATACCGTTCCACAGTGGCTGGGAAAAGTTGAAGGTCGACAAAGCGGTCTTTTTATTGATCAGTTCACAATGCTCATTCTTGGAGGCATCCCACTGCAAGTGAGTGTAACGGATGTTATACCCACGACTGACGTAACACATACTACAATAGTGTGCAGTATGTACGTGCATATACTACGTCTACGTATTATGCAATGCATGAACGTCAACGTACATACGGTATGCGTACCATATCCAGCTGGAGCAAAAAGTGTATTGTCATTTCTATTTAGAGCTATTTCCAGCGAGTTCTTTCCAGTAGATCTCCTTCCAGTTATCGGACCATTACTTTGGTTGGTGCTATTGGCTGTCTGGTGAACGCAATTCCATCTGTGCTCATTGGAGCAACGGCTGCCTCAACAGGTACAATGTAGTTTAAAGCTGATGGAATCATTGATGGAAAGCAGCGCTTAATATATGAACAGTACACTAGTTCTCCATAGTGGAAAAGGGCTATTGTATTACAATAGATTGGGCTAATACAACCGCTGAAGCTGTGAGTCCTGGAAATGCAACGACAATTTTGCCTCTTTGTCTCACTCATCTTATCCCAAAGGGCATTCTCTTCCTCTGTCTGGGAGCTCTGGCTTCAGGGCTGCTGGCTACCTGTGACTCGGCTGTGTTTGGCTTGGCCACATCTGTTTCGCATAATGTCTACAAGAACGTGTTTCGACCAAAGGTACGTAGGAAGAATGTAAGTCAAAACGATGATTTTTGACAGATGCATAGGGTATGCAGGTCTACTCTTTATGTATACATGACAAAATTTTGGCAACATCCCGGGTTTGAGTTTGTGTCTGCAGGCTTCTGAGAAAGAAATGGTATGGTTATCTCGAGCTGCACTGATCAGCTTAAGCGTCCTGACTCTCACACTCTGTCTCATTTTTCCCCACTGGCATCATTATTGGATCCTGCCGTATGATCTGCTCTACGTACTCGTGTTTCCTCAGCTGTTCTGCGTCGTGTACTTCCGCTATTCCAACACCTACGGAGCCATGGCCGGGCTGCTGGTTGGAGTTACGCTGCGGATTTTATTCGGTGAACCTCTGCTGCAGTTTACTGCGTTGCTGCCACTGCCGTTTTGGAACAAATATCTGGGCCAACTGTTCCCATATCGGACGCTGGCAATGTTGACCAGTTTACTCACCATCATCTTCGTCTCAGTATTCTACGACTTTCTCTACATCAGCGGCAGGATTCAATCGCCCAATGATATTTTTGTCTGCTTCTCCAGACGCAGACATCGCAAGCAGAGAACTACAACAACTGAACAACGTCAGAACAGCCTCAACATGATTCCATATCAGCATCAGCAGGAATTCTCGGAGTTTGGACAGAGCATGCGGCTTATGCCATCAGCCAGTACCATCGAAAGAATGACGGTGCTGTAAGTCGGGATGAAGATGAGTTTTAATTTGTTGTGCAGCGGAATTCCTTGCCTAAACTTCACGGCGCGGCAATGAGATTCGAATTCGACCAACAGAGAAGAATGATGGCTCAGTATCAGAAGTCAGTTTGTGATGTTATAGCCTACGTACGTACTTACATGTGCTTTGTAATGTACGTACTGTTGTACTGTAATGTACATTTACTAAACACAATGGTTGGTTGCAGTGCAGAAAGGACGTCAAATGTTGTACATCTTTTTTCTGTTTCCTATACCAGCAGGAGGAGACAGCTCAGCAAGCCAGCAGAGCGTGTACGTATGTACAGGAACAAGTTGATCACAAATCTGACCGTACCCTATGTAGCAATCTGAAAATTGAGCAATCCAGGTGCCTGCCAGCAGGGTGCCAAACGTGTCATCACATTGCTACAGGTTTCCTGCTGCTGCTTGAGCCAGTAAGGCTTCATTTGCCTCGCCTGCAAAGAAGCAAAATCAATACTGAAGGAAACGATACTTGTTGCAAACCCTCGTTTAAAAGCACGCTGAGAAAACGTACCGCAGTTGTAGAAGCAAGCCTCGAAACCGTTGGCAGTGAAGCAACCGGGCCCTTGGCTTCTGTACCCCACGACACCGGAGCGGCAGTAGTTATGGGTGCCAAAGAAGAAGCGATCCACTGGCCTGGACCAGTTCTCGCACGGAGTACCCGACTTGCTGGTTGTCTTGGTCCCAGTGTAGGAATTGCTTCTCCAACAGAGTCGGCGATTTCTATTCCAAGCGCAGGCGGACTCTTCCACAACGCAATCTTCTTGGGCTATAAAACACGAGTAGCTACGTATAGTCGGAGAAACGATCAAGAGTTCGCTTGACAATTTTGCCGCTCCTGTGGCAATGTAACATTTCTAAAACATTCTAAACAAGAATAGCAATAGTTTTTGATAAAGGGTCGAAAAGCCGGTTGCTATTCTTGTTTAGAATGTTTAGAAATGTTACATTGCCACGGGAGCGGCAAAATTGTCAAGCGAACTCTTGATCGTTTCTCCGACTATAGCATGAAATTTGCTCATTTTGGAAATAAGAAGTGTATATGCACGGTTGGCCGTGAAATGTTGCAACTCACGGCAAGCTTCATAGCACGGCAGCCAGCGCAGAAACCAACCAACTCTGGCCTGACATCTGGGGCCTCTTTTATTGCCGTAAATACGACATCCGTTTGATGAGCCAAGTTGAAGTTTGCGTCTGAAGTACGCCGTGTAACTGCAGGCATCTCCGTTCGCAGAGGTGCTTTTCGTGCCTTGGTAATTCTCCGGAATGCTGCAGATGTACGCATTGTTGTAAGCGCACCCCTTCTCGTCATCGCTACAGTAAACTGAAACCAACATACACAGGCACTCTATGTACGTACGTACAATACATACGTACTGTAGTACACAACTTCACGCAACGCAAGGCCAGCTTTACATTGCACAGGGTGTTTCCTTTGGATATGAAATGTCGTTTGGGGTTATAACTTGGGAACCACAAGAGGTAAAGCGCTGAAATTTTGTTTGAACATACCCAAGAATATGCCTAAGCTTGTATAAAAATTTCGTCTCAAAACTCTAATGTGAACAGAAGGTATTGGTACCTCAAGTTTCGACCTCGAAAATCACAAGTTATTGAATCAGAGCTAGTGTTCAGACGAATTCTTGTGGCATTTTTTCAAAACACTAGTCAGTCAAAACCTAAAAACATGCCATGAATAGTATTATTTCCAGTTCTGGGGAAGCCTTCAGTTACTAAAACATACATAGCTTATCCAATGTCCTGAAGAAAGCCTAAAACAAAAAGTTGGGAAGTCAGATGGGGCGAACACTGAATTGCGATTCCAAATTAAACCTTGTGATTTTTGCCGTCAAAACTTCAGGTACCACTATCTTATGTTCTGATTAGAGTTTCGGCTCGAAATTTTTACACAAGGCTAGGCATATTCTTATCTGCAAACAAAATTTCAGCGTTTAACTCCTGTGGTTCCTAAGTTATAACCCCAGCGACATTTCATATCCAAAGGAAACACCCTGTAGTACCTCACCCTGTCTCAGTCATTCATTAGTACCAAGTAAGTACATACATACTGAAGGTTGGTACTAAGTGAGCAAGCACTCTATCTCTATCAGGATTTCCTCTGCTCGCCATTTACTACGACGTGTACCGTACTATGCTATGCAGTGCGTTTACAATGTACTTGGTTTTGGTATAAACAGTGTAGTGGTAGGCGGCTCAGTTGTTGGAGTAGTAGTTGGGGTAGTTGTAGTGGTTGGCGTTGTAGTAGTGGTCGTTGGTGTAGTGGTTGTAGTTGTAGTTGTAGTTGTAGTTGTAGTTGTAGTTGTAGTTGTAGTTGTAGTTGTGGTTGTGGTTGTTGTGGTTGTAGTTGTGGTTGTTGTGGTGGTTGTCGTTGTTGTAGTTGTTGGTTCTGGAGTAGTTGTTGTAGTGGTAGTTGTTGTGGTTGTCGGTTCTGGAGTAGTTGTGGTTGTCGGTTCTGGAGTAGTTGTGGTTGTCGGTTCTGGTGTAGTTGTGGTTGTTGTCGGTTCTGGAGTAGTTGTGGTTGTTGTCGGTTCTGGAGTAGTTGTTGTTATCGGTTCTGGAGTAGTTGTGGTTGTTGGTTCTGGAGTAGTTGTGGTTGTCGGTTCTGGAGTAGTTGTGGTTGTTGGTTCTGGAGTAGTTGTTGTGGTTGTCGGTTCTGGAGTAGTTGTGGTTGTTGGTTCTGGACTAGTTGTGGTTGTCGGTTCTGGAGTAGTTATGGTTGTCGGTTCTGGAGTAGTTGTGGTTGTCGGTTCTGGAGTAGTTGTGGTTGTTGGTTCTGGAGTAGTTGTGGTTGTTGGTTCTGGAGTAGTTGTGGTTGTCGGCTCTGGAGTAGTTGTGATGGTGGTAGTAATTGTTGTCGTTGTTGTCGGTTCTGGAGTAGTTGTGATGGTGGTAGTAATTGTTGTCGTTGTTGTCGGTTCTGGAGTAGTTGTGATGGTGGTAGTAATTGTTGTCGTTGTTGTCGGTTCTGGAGTAGTTGTGATTGTGGTAGTAATTGTTGTCGTTGTTGTCGGTTCTGGAGTAGTTGTGATTGTGGTAGTAATTGTTGTCGTTGTTGTCGGTTCTGGAGTAGTTGTAGTGGTGGTAGAAATTGTTGTCGTTGTTGTCGGTTCTGGAGTAGTTGTGATGGTGGTAGTACTTGTTGTTGTTGTCAATGTACTAGTTGCTGCAATTATTACTATGTCTGAATGGAATCTAAACTGTGGGGTTTATCGAACAGCAAGGGCTAGAATAACAAACTGCAGCAGCTTTTCCACACCAAGCAGTTTCTTAGTTTACCTGTTGCTAAAGTCGCTACAGCGAGCAACAGCACACCAATTGTCGCAGGCGGCAACCACATTTTGCACACTGCTGTTTTGGTGTAAATAAAAATTAGACAACAAATGCAGGCACTGAACTGCAGAAGTTTCTATTCTAGTGAATTTTCAAGCCGCTTATACTGGTAGAAACAATTTATTGTTTGATCAAGTGACAGCCGGATTAAGAGATGTGTGCGTAGAATCTCGCATGAACGTAAATATCTTCTCTGAGAACTCGCTGACTTGCAAATCATAGGCTGATCAACGGTAGGCAGCTGTCATACATAAATGCAGAAGGTGTTTGCTTCATTTGGAAACACCAAGCTAATGTCAGACCACTTTACACATTATATGCATGTATGCACAGTATTCAATGCATGCAGTACCCACGTGAATGTACGTACGTGCGTACAATAAGTACGCTAGAGCAGGCAGTACTGTACTACTGTAATGTTTCGTGTATTGCCCCCCCCCCCCCCCTCGAATATAGCCCCCCCCCTCGTATATAGCCCCCTAATCGGTGCCTATCGTCATTTGTACTCGTATAAAAAAACCACCCCCACCCAAAAAAATATAGCCCCATATCAGAGACCGCAAAAAACGACGAAAACGAAGGTTTTTACAGCTGAAAGCAGCGTTTTCGACGTGTTTCTAGCCATAGCAGTTGATGGCAAATCATTTGGGACAGTTTGGGATACATTTTGGTTTTCACCCCTCTTGACCATCCCTTCAGACATGGCCGATCATAGCCCAAAATGATAATTTTTGCGCAAGAATAGCTTGTTTTATACCACTTTAGCTTGAAAACATGCAAAATAAACCAGAAAAACGAGTTCGGGAGGTCAAAAAACCTTAAGCCCCTTTTGTATAGCCCCCTCTCGAATATAGCCCCCCCCTAATCGGGGCTTACCGATCATATAGCCCCAGGGGGCTATACACGAAACATTACAGTACGTCGTATGTTATGTGTGTATGTATCCATTCATATAACAAAACAGTTCATCAGGAGAAGGCTAGCCATGTTAGCAAAAGAATCAATAGTGCCAGATCCCAGCTATATTCACAGGTAGATGACTTCTCCAGGCTCCACCCATTGCATCGAGACCTCGTGCACTGTTTTTCCCTTAGTCTCCGGCAGCATTTTCCACAGATAGACCAAGATCAGTCCAGTAGGAATGACGCAGAAGACTGCGTACACCCCTGGGCCTATCATACTGTGCAGTACTGGAAAGAGGGAGCAGATGAGGATGGTATTGACCATGTTGGCGGCATGCGAAACGGTGCCAGTGCTGCTATGCGCGTTCTGCGTCATTAGCTCACCGATCATGAAATCGGGAATGGGTCCGATGCCGAAATAGTAGGCGAAGATGAGGGAGGAATGAACGAAGATGCAGACCATGGATTTGATGATGCGAGGCAAGCTGTTCTGGATGAGCTCCAGGAAGAAGAGAATGATAACGGCCAGGAGGGAAAGCAGAGCGGAACCCATGATGAGCGGCTTTCGACCCACTCGTTCCACGACGCAGGTGGACACAGTGGAGCCGACCAGACCGCAAAAGACGCCGAAGGTAGAGAAGTAGCGGGAATCGTGATGCGTCACGCCGAGATTGCGAAAAATCTCGCCAGAGTAGAACATCAGCACTTTGGTTCCGTTGGTCGTCTGCAGCAGCACCAGAACCACACAGATCCAGAACGGAATGCGGAGGTGGCGTTTGAAGAAGATCTCTTTCAGACCTGAAGCATTCGTGTTTGTTCCAGAGTGTAGGCTTAGGCTTAGGCTTAGGCTTAGGCTTAGGCTTAGGCTTAGGCTATTACTATTGCGTGCCACATAGTACATACGTACATACTACGTACATACGTACATACTTTTGGTACACATTAGTACAACAATGTACGTATGTAACGTACTCAGGCGCAAGGATAGCGAGAAGCTACGTACGTACATTCATCAACATGGTACAAAACAAAGCGCATAACTGTACGTACATACTGTACAGCGCAGGTACACTACAAACAGAACAATGTACGTAACGTACACCGGCTGAGAACACCGTAGGTACACAGTTTGCGGAAAAGTACGTATTTCAAAAGGTTTCAAGTTTCTCACCTGCACTTTTCGGAAACAGCAGTTTTTCATCCTCGTATTCAGTGAAAACCTCTTCCACATCCGTGTCAATACCGTGGAAGAATTGTATGGCTTTCGCGGCCTTGCCCGGTCGGTTCTCCTTGATGAACAGAAACTTGGGAGTGTCCGGAAAGATGCCGTAGCAACAGATCTGAATGAAGGCTGGAATGCTGCCCAGTGATAGCAGAAGAGGCCACAACTCCGCGGTTCCGAGGAACGTTGGTAAGCCGAGCAAGCTGCCGATAAACGCAGCAATTCCATGCAAGTTGAAGCGAAAGGTAGCCAGACATCCACGGTATTCTGTGGGCGCGCTTTCCATGATGTACAGGGATAGGCCGAGGATATTGTTCCCGTAGGCCATCCCGTGCAAAAATCGCCCAACCACCAACAGTTCACCGCGATAGAAACCGCGTGCGAGGAAGAAGCTGGACGTGGACATGAGCACGAGAAAGCTGGACCAGATGAGCACGGAGAATTTGCGGCCGGTTTTCTCGCAAATGCGACCGCCGAATAGGGTACCGACCAGGATACCGAGAACCCATATGGCGACCACGAACACACTGTACAAAATGCTCAGCTCTCCCTCTGTGCAGCGGCGATGATAGTTCCAGATCATGGTGCCATTGATGAAGTCTTTCAGCAGGAACTCTGCGTTGTTTAGAACGGTGAAGCCGTAAGCGAGAAACGCGTCCGTAACACCGGTGAGAACGACGAAACTCATAAATCCTTTCGTAAAGACCATTGTGCTGGTAATATGTAACTATCGCTGGAAACTAAACTTTACATGAATGTAGGAAGCTCACGTCATTTTGGCATTTGTAGAAGCTTGCTGCAGCTTCCCAAAAGTTCCACCAACTCTTCAGTGAAGTAAATATCACAACTGAGAACGCAGTCACAAACAAAAGTGTGCAGCGATTTGCAGATTTGCACGTATGCACGTAAGGCATGTGCTGTACCAAGAGCAATGTGTAATACCATACGTACTGTATGTCATTCATTGTTTCTACCAAAGAGGGAGGAGTCTGTATACAAATATACATCGGCACTAAAAAGAAACACAAAAATTTTAACTGCGTTGTTTTGTTCGCAAAAGGATATACAAAAGTGGAATTTTATTACCCAATTTGCGCGGTTTAGTAAGTCGAAAGTATTTTTTAGGCATGAATCAAGAAGTGCCTTGGAAAAGTAATATAATTTTTATGTTCCAGTTTTGCAACTGGTGGTACGGTATTGAAATATAATTCTTTCTGGTCTCGTGTGCTTCCAAGTTATACAGTACACTCAGTCAACGTCAATTTCATCAAACATTTTAAAACAAAAAAAAACAAACCAAAGCTTCAATCTGTATGGTATGCCAGCCACATTTTTTACTATTCAATAACAGTGCTTTACTTATTTGCAAGTGCTACTTTTTCACTTTCTACATCACAATTAAGCGAAGCAAGCAGCGACTGTCTACGGTCGGTTGCGGTGCAATCAGAACAGCTCCACAGCTGTGCCACTTCCGTCACCGTTTTCCCCTTCGTTTCCGGCAGAACTCGGATGAGATAGACGAGGATCAAGCTGGTAGGCACGATGCAGAAAATCAGATAGACCAATGGTCCAATGAGGTCGTGTACCAGTGGGAAGAATGAGCAGTTTAGGATGGTGTTTGCCATGTTGGTACCATGGGCAACGGCCGCCGTCACCGTGTTACCATTGTGACTCATGAGTTCTCCGATCAGAAAGTCGGGAATCGGACCGATCCCGAAGTAATAGGCGAAGATGAGGCAGGACTTCACTCCGATGTACACCGCGCTGCCCAGGAAGGGCATGCCGGCAATTCTGCCCGTGAACATGTCGCACAGAAACAGAATGAACAGGGCGAACAGCGACAAGCACGTCGCGTAGATGATCAGCGGTTTCCTGCCCAATCTGTCCACGAAGTACGTGGCAGCGATGGAGCCGAACAGACCGCAGCAGATGCTGATGGTGGAGAAAGTAGCAACGTCGGCTGTCGACAGGCCGAGTTCGCGAAATATTTCACCCGAATAGATCATCATTAGCTTGGTGCCGTTAGTGGTTTGTAGCAGGACCAGTAGGACGCAGAGGCAGAATGGAATACGGAGATAGCGATGACGAAGGATGGCACAGACACCTGTAACTACGTAGGTACATTGGTTGAAATAGAATGTGCAGTACAGTTTATGTACGTACGTATGTAAGTATGTACGTATGTACAGTACGTAAGTAAGTACATAGCATGTGCAGTTACTCAATTTTGAAGTTCATCACATAGAACTACAGTGAATGTTATATTCAAGTTTACAAGAAAGTTCGGGTCAAAATAGGCAGTCTTGGATTGGAGAAATCTTTATCGTTTACCCCATGCTAACTACGAACGTACAGTACGTTATTCATTCACGTACATAATATGTACATAAGTACATGCAGCTCAGGGACAAGGAGCATAACATTCGATTCTCAGTACACAGTGTAGAATTTCCATTGGAATTCATAAACAATTTGGAGAAAGTACTATAGAGTGTCTTTACCTGCTTCCTTGCAATAGATCAACTTCTCATCTTCATACTCCGTGAAAACCTCCTCAACATCCACCTCAAGTCCATGATAAAATCGAATGGCTCTAGCAGCCTTACGGTACCGATTCTCGTTGATAGCCAGATATTTCGGCGAATCAGGAAAAACGCCGTAGCAAAACAGCTGCACAAAGGCTGGCACAGTGCACAAAGACAGCAGCAAAGGCCACAACTCTGGCGTCCCCAGAAACTTCGGATGACCCAGCAGACTGCCCAAACAGGCAGCGCAACCGTGGACATTGAATCGTAGGGTTGCCAGACTTCCGCGACAATGCGTAGGTGCGCTCTCCATGATGTAGAGGGAGAGACCGACGATATTGTTTCCGTAGGCGGCCCCGTGAAAGAATCGGCCGAGAACGAGCAACTCGGCTCGAAAGAATCCGCGAGCGAGAAAAAAGCACGAAGTGGACACCAGAGTGAGAAAACTGGTCCAAATGAAAACGGAAAAACGCCGGCCGGTCTTTTCACAAATGGGATGGCTGAGGATGGTGCCCAGCAAAATGCCCAGCACCCATATGGACACGACGCCATTGGAGTACAGGAACGACACTTGACTTTCAGTCAGGTGACTGTTATAGTTCCAGATGGTGCTCAGGTTAATGAACTGCTGGAGTACAAGTTCGACATTATTTAGCACGGTGAAGCCGTAGGCTAGAAAGGCGTCTGCTACGCCAGTTATGATAACGAAACCGATGAAACCTTTCGTGTAAGTCATGCTGCTTTTCAACACACGTATAGTTGAAGCTTGTTAGCTGACTACAGGTTTACAGCGCGTTTCCTGAGCTAAAAAGCAGTGGCTGCATTCCGAAGTAACTCACACGAAAGGTCAGGTATAGGCCTACAACAACGGCGCGAAAAATTTGGCAAATCTGGTCGCATAAAACAGTCCACGATATAGTTAAAACTTTTCGGGATGCCTCTCTTTAGTTCATTGCTCCAATGATTGCCGCGGAAAACCTCGGGCGGGCCAACCCTTTTGATGTTGTCATGTGATTTTCAAGACCATAAAAAAACCGTCAAGTATACTATACTGTCGTTTTCGTTTGTACAGTTGCCGAGAAAGATCATAAAAGTTTGTACGAAAACTAGAAAGGGTGTCCTTCTTCATGTGACACAGGGACTGTTGAATCAGAATTGGATACCAGACGGTTTTCGTTTCACTTCCTCCTTCTGTATGTACCTTTCTTAGGAGGAGATCCTAGAATGAAAGACAGTGCATATGTAATGGTACATACGTAAAAGTAGGCAGGTAATAAGGAAGTTTCCACAAACCAGAAGAAACTATTATAGACCTTTCATCTTTGTATAGACCCCTTACCGCAGTCGTTGAAGCAGTAATCCCATCCGCCACTCTCTTTCCGACAGTACGGCGCTTTTCCCCTGGAAGATCTGCAGTAGTTGTGATTGCCGAATTCGGCTGCGTATTTGCCTTTCCATACGGCGCAGGGCTCTCCTTTTCTCGTCTCCGCTTTTGTCCCACTGTAGGCTCCAGATTGACGACAGAGCTTCTTTCGATTCCATGCGCAATCCGTCGACGCCATAACGCATTCGGTTATATCTTTAGGAAAGGGTTACGGTACTTTACCTACGTTTGCGTACAGCACATCAGCATATGTAGTATGCATATTGCATATATGATGTTACGTATGTAAGGTAAAGTAGGTGTATGTATGCATATCTGCATGGCAGGAGCACACAGGCGCTGTATTGTTTTACCGCAATCCTTGAAACAGTATTCCCTTTTCCTTCCGACGTAACAAAACGGAGGTCGACTTCCAATCGAGTGACACTGAGTGCTGTCACCGTACTTTCGAGCGTATGATCTGCTTCTAGCAGACCATGGGTCGCACTGTTCTTAAGAAGCACGAGCAGCACCTGGCTATGAGGACATAATAATTATTGTACCCAACGATTGTTCGAAAAATTGCCTCTTCCTTACTTCCTGTCCTGGTAATGGCTTTGGACCCAGTGTAGTCGCTGTATCTGCAGATTTTCTCTCCGTTGTACGCGCAATCCTTGGCAGCGTCCACGCAGCTCAATCCAGCTCTGGCTTTGCTACTTGAACTACTGCTGCCACCCTGAGACCGTGTCTTTTGGCCTGCAGCAGAGAAACCCAGAATGTTGATGATGCACTGCAGCGACATATAAAAACAGTATCAGTAGGGTACTGTGGGGTCAACCCGGAGACGGGGATAAATCCGGACCCCTAGACCTAGCCTATCTCAGCAGCCATAGGACCGATTGAGACAAGCATTCTACCACTCGATTCCTTGAACTGTCCTCTTTCAAATGAGCTATAGTCTGGCCAATAGCAGTTGGCACCTGAACTCAAGGCGCATTGCGTAAAATAGATTTACAAATGCGGATTTCTGTCCACGCTTCGTGTACTCCTATTTATCAGAAGTACATGCAAACTACGCAACTCGCCTTGAGTCCAGGTGCCAACTGCTATTGGCCAGACTATACCATGTTCATCATTTGCTGAAGCGGCAAGTTCAGACGAGCTTAGGTGTCCGTCCGGGTTTACCCCACAGTACCCTATGTACAATGATACCGCTTCCGATTTTCGAGCTTATGCTGCTTGAGCCAGTTGACGCTTGCTTTCGTTTGTTCGACCATCCGCCCCATCCATTGTTTCTCTTGCTCGCCCGTTGAGGTTTTCTCGTGGTTCTTCTGGCCGAGCCAGAATTGTTGTTTGTGCGAGAATTTGCGCCACGACGACTTGACTTGGAATTCGATCCACTGCTGCTTCCTGAGTCCGCAGTTATTTTCTTTGCCGGAGGGGCGTTGCATTGCTGTGAGACGTCTGCAAAGGGAAAATCAATAAAACTGTACATACTAATATGCAAATTTTGATAGTAGCTGGATGGCAATTATTTCTGTAGGATTACTGGAGGTGTATCATGCATGACGTCATTACCAAAAGGTCGCTGTCCAATGTAGTTGCCACCGGTGACGTAATTACAGGACAGGACGTAGGCGCGGTTTCTGTTGCAGATGGCCAGCCCACAACCAATCGTCTTGCTTTTATTCCAAACAACCTGTGCTTATACGTACATACATATGTAGGTACCTATGTATACAATACAGTGAGTACGTACTGTACGCACGTAAGAAAGTGTTCCCGTGCGTTCGACATGACACATGAGTACGTATGTAAGGTGTACGTATGTCTGTACCTGCGTGTAATGACCACATACTCCGCCTCTGCATTTGTTCCTTCGGACGTTGTAGTACTTCTTTTCTTCGTACCAGGTGCGCACACCCTGTAGAACCATCTGCATTTGGTCGGCTTCCCGACGTCCATCCCATCTGCCGTTCAGGCCCCAGGCCAGATTTTCGCCCGCGTATTGGCCGAAAAAGCCCGGAATGCTCGTTCTGGCCTGGTTGGAGGTGTGCTTCATCCTGCAGCGTCTTCCCATCTTCTCTGCCTCCTGCTGGGACCACTGCGCCAGACCTTCGTCCCATGCCAATAATAGACACAGGACAACATCATTGGTAAAAAAGTGGCATGGCCCAGGTGACTGAAACCTGTGTGGGTGGATGTCATCCACTGGATGACCAAATGGGTAAATGCGCAAACATAAGTACGTATAGTGCTTACAATTGGACCAGCGCAAACTTCCTTTCTGTACTCATTGTGCATTTCCAGTATTTTGTCCACTAGCGCTTTGTTGGTGATGCAAGTCGCTGCAACAAAAGTAGGTTACTGTTTGTGCATGCATGCGCACACACAGTACTGTACGTACGTGGATTACATCGGTCTCAAGCTTACCAAGAGCAACGCAGCATGACACAACCACGAACACACGCAAATACATCTTAACGATGATGATGCAACAGAGACCTAATTTAGTTCACCTATGTGGTAGACCAGAATCGTGCAAACGCTGTTCACATTATGGGTGCAAGCAAGTGCAAGTCGCCACCTTGCGGTGACAGCGAAGTGCGCCCAACAAGAGACAACGTCAATCTATAAAGTAACCGTGCTACGTACGTACCTTGTGTGATCAATGCATACGGAAGCAGCTGAAGAAATGTGGTAATATTCGCAAAAAATCGCCTCCCACCATCTAACCCACCCCAATTGCAGCACGTGCAGATATAAAGTGAAAAGCAGGCCAGCTGCATAGCCGCATATCCAGGTCCAGGTGATCACACACAAAGCTGAGCAAATCTTCCATCCATGTGAATCGTGAATGCAGTACGTTACGTGAAGTACGTACAGTACATAGTCATTTCGTATGTACACGTATTACCGTATTTACCGGTGCATAGCCCCATGGGGGTATGCAAAAATTGAGAGGTCCCATATGGGGGTATGCATAGGGAGGTTATGCATTGGGGGGGGGGGTTATGCATGGGGCATTTTTTATGTTTTTAAGAGGTGCGCAGAGGCATATTTTTTTTAGGTCAAAAGCACGTGTTGTAGGGCATAATTGAGGTCAAAACACGGTTATTCTAGTACAATACACCCCAAGCAGGCTTATAGGCATCTTAGCTTGGTGTGGGAGTGGCTATGGGTACTATATGACCAGCTTACATAGGTAGGTTCAGGTACTGTACAGTACATATGGGGGTATGCACAGGGGGGGGGGGGGGGGTTATGCAGTGGGCATTTTTTTATGTTTTGCCAATATGGGGGTATGCATTGGGGGGGGGGGGGGGTTATGCATCGGTAAATACGGTAGTTATGTACAGTAGTAGTTCACTTGACTCCAGTACGTGTATGCGTACATTTACAAGTAGGTGCCATACGTAGGTATACGTATGTTCGCTGCAAGCGACCTCACAACGGCTGCTATAGTATTTATTTTTGCAGGACTTCCATCAAAACTTCTTCAGGGTTCTTGATCGTATGTTCAATTCTTTTCATAACAGGTGCAATCTTTGGAATCATGTACGCTCCTTGCTTGTATTGTCCAATCAGGTTCTTGGAACCTGGAAGCATGTACTCGAACAGCTCTCCATGTCCCAGTCTATTTCTGAGCTCTAGCACAGTGTCATGAAATCTCTGCTTGAGTGATTGCTTGGCCCATTGGTGGGAGTGCGGATTCTTCGACAACTCTGCCAGGAACGTTTGCTAAAGAGACATCCACACAACATCAGCTGGACAGCTAAAAGTCAAGCCCACACTTACGCGAGGCAGTGTACAGTGTTGTACAGTAGGTAGGTAGGTAGGTAGGTATGTACCTTTGCTTTGATTACGTTACTTGTATGCAGGTGAGAATGAACTTCATCAGCTCTTGGTCATTTGTTGTTTCGTGAACCCAGTGCCTTTTGCCCAAAGTTTTCAGTGCTCGATACACCAAATCCCTGCAGCTGTCGTCGCTCTTGAGAAAGCGAATGATCATCTTATGGCCCAGCATGAGTGACAAGTGCCATTTGGCAGTGTCATGTGGAAGAAATAGGAGCTGATCGGCCATCTGCTGCCTGCTCTTCTCATCAGCTGGCCACGCATTGGACACATTGGTGACTATCATCTGTTTGATAGTTCCAATGCCGCCAAGCCCATCACTTGCAAATACTACTGGAGTCATGTTGATCAAGATGGCCCACCTGTCTTTCGGCTCAATTTCTATGCTGATTGGATGGTTAATCTGCAGGGGCAATACTCTGATGTCTAGAATAATGAGGACAACAGATTTCTTTCTGATGGGTTGGGTATACCCATTTCATTTAGACTCACCCAAGTGCACATCACTGGTGTGCAAGTAAAAATTTCGAGTACTTGTACTCGAGTACTCGGCACTTTTTGAGCCGAGTAAATTTACTCGTACTCACCCGGGGGCATGATGGATTTACTCGATTTTACTTGTACTCGCTCCTTCTACCAGGAAGTTTACTCGTACTCGGCAATTTGTCCGAGTAAAATTGTTCAGTGATTTTTGCGCTTTTCTTCTTACTCACCCAATTTACTCGAGTAAATTTACCCGAGTACACCAAATGCAAAGCGGCACTCGGAAAAATTCGTGACAATATGTACTTTTGACTTGAAAAGCAAAGCATTGCAATTATTGGTTCTTCTTGTCGGAAACCGCAATTTTTGTCATTGTGCCAGCCAAGAGAAACTCAAGCTGGACACGATTTTTTTGCTAAAACCAGATGAAAGTCAAATTTAGGACACCAGAACATGATGTGTGATTTACTCGAGTACTCGGGCAAATTATGGGTAATTTACCCGAGTAAGGCTTCCACCCGAGTAAAGTTACTCGGTTTTACTCGGTGATCTGTTTACCCGAGTAATTTTACCCGTACTTACTCGGCTCTGAGAAAGAGCGGGTGAACACCAGTGGTGCACATACACAGACAGGCATGATACCCTTAAAAATGGCGATCTTATCTTACCAATAAATCCTCCTCTTTGAGCGGAATATTTTTGAGCAGCTGCTTGCAGACGAGCGTGTAAATCTTGCCTAACTTTTCGCCCCGATAAATTTACCCCATCGCTCATAGATGACCAACTTGTTCGACTTGCACCAGTGATTGCAATGTGAACGTCTGGCAAATTGGATAGCTTCTCATAGCCTAAAGCAGATGACTAGACTTCTCAGTCGGAAAAGCAAACTGAAACTACATAGATTGAGAGGTAAGATAGTATGGGATGGGCTAAACCCGGCCGGTTTTATTGATGGGGTAAACCCGGTCACACGAAGAAAGAACGACTTTCAATACTTAAGTAGATGGCCGGTTTTACCCCGCCCACCCCACAGCCCATACAGTACCAATAGATGCCCCTGCAATTTCACAAACACTTACGAAGTTCGGCTCCGTTTGGAAGGGTCAATGGAACTTGGACATCAAAATAGCCCGAACTGAACGAACCAGTTCCACGGTAAGCTCTGCTGATAATGCCGTACTCTTGGGCATAACGATGGTCTCCATAGATTGCCATTGGAATGAGCTCATTCAGAACTTTCGTCACAAATTCTTTCCTGGCTCTTCTTTCAACTTTTGATGGGTCATCGCGTCTGCGATTTGTTGCAACGGCGGTAATCAAGTGTTCCAGTTGCATCTTGCTAATCAAAGCGCTTGCTCAAGAGACACGTTACGTGCTTTGCTATCTGCTTTCAGACGGCCCCAGACATATGCGTTTTGTTCTGTGCATTCAAAGCTGCCACTATAATAGATCATCCAGTACGCTTTGGAAAGCATTCAAAACCACACCGCATCAGTTGGTTGCTAGCCGACAGAACAATGGCTTGCAACAACTTGCCGAAGGTGAAGCGCAAAGGTGCTACCTATATTTTGAACGTCGACTTGCTTCAACACAAAATAGTGACATTATTACGGTACCTTGCAGTCCGACTGTTATTTGGATGTCCATGACCGCGCACTCTGTCGTCTTGGTCGATCTGTCGCTTTATTATTGCGAAATCATCCGCCCAGATCCAGACAGTCAGACGACGGATCCACACCGGTCCCATCCCTCGCGGCCGCACGAGGGACAGCAGGCTCTCGAAGCGAAAAAATAATTACGGTAGCCTACGTACGTGGTAAAAACGAAAACGACAAAGCGCGCAGCAAGCAGAAGGAAGAAAAGAAGAAGCGCGCGCGTCGTGGTTAGCCCTACCACTAACGAATTCAGAAGCAAATTTATGGCAAAATAAACAACACCATCCGATCCGCCGCCTCGAGTTCCATATAGTTACCTATTTTCCTTGGACAAATTCCACTTCCTTGGTTCTGTGTGGCGCCGGCCGTTTCGTCGACACAGTTTGCACGTGGACAACTATATTCAGCTGGGCGAAAAATGAGGGAGCAAGAGGATGAGTGCAAAATTTATGTTGCAATAGAGCGCGGAAGCATGGAAAAAGGCAAAATAGATGATCTACAGACGCAGCAGGTGATAAGGAGAACTCAAAAGCAAGTTATATAGGGCGCCACAGGCCTACCACGTACAAAATTTTCCAGGGCAAGGCTGCCCCTCCTTCTATTTCAACGGCACTATGCCCAACAGGTAGCCACAAGGGTCGGCCATAAGAATTTACGAGGGCAGGCGTGCCCTTTCATTCCCACAGGTTCTACGTTCGATCTTGTGCCAGTGGGCTGAATAGGCCTAAACCGCAAATTTGATTCTATCTCTAGAAAAACAGCAAATTCGCGCAGAAAAAAGGAGGCCAGGATGTGGCATTTTTTACGTAGATTCTGAATATGAAAATCCTTTTTCAATTTGGCCACTTCCTTGTCGAGTTATTGAGTTCCGCAGAAATTCCTGATTTTTCGCCTTTTTCTTCTTTATATTATGGCGCGTCGGCAGGAGTCGGCCGAGCAGGCACGTACTCCTCGACGGCCGCCGTGGTAACGCTATCGTGGTCTTCGTTTTTACCACGTACGTAGGCTACCGTAAACCCTTTGCGATTCTTTTTCGCTTCGAGAGCCTGCTGTCCCTCGTGCGGCCTCGAGGGTTGGGACCGGTGTGGATCCAGTTGGTTTTGATGGTACACGCAGAGAGATAAGAGATTGAAGTTTATCGATCGATTGAAATTGCTTATCCACTCTGTATATTCAGCAGCAGCAGAGCAAGATGGGTTGCATCTGTGGAACAGCAGCAATGCTGATTGGCGTTGCGTTCCTGATTTGGAAGTTTTCCCAGACGTTTCTCCTGCACTTCATTTATCCATTTGTCATTGCCCGTTTCCTTGGTCTCAAGAAAAATCTGCATGATCTCTCCGGAGGTGGCAAGTGGGCAGGTAAGTATGCAAATCTGCTGATGAATCTATCTTGTGTTTGCATAGAAGTGTTGCACTCATTGCATGGCCTGTGTTCCGTGTTTATGTTACAGTTGTGACGGGTGCAACCGATGGCATAGGCAAGGGTTATGCAGGTCAGCTTGCCAAACGTGGCTTCAACATTGTTCTGGTGTCACGCTCTCAGGAAAAGCTTGATACTGTCGCCAAAGAAATCAGTATGATTCACACTTACACTATTATGCATGCAGTATTGCAGGCATACTTACAGGCATTGCACTCACACAATACTGTAAATCCAGAAATTTTCGTAGTCGTTTAATTTTCGTACAATGCGTACAAAAAATTTAATGGATACGAATTTTACAATGGTGAACCCCAAAAATTTTACTTCCACCCAGAAACCACACAACACGGCCTTTGTATTCTGTCCAAGACCATAGTGCCACTCCCATTTTACGTTCATTCAATCCTCCCTCAGTATATGCATGTACTGTACGTAGAGTAATCAATGCATTGGTACATGTACATTCGCTCATACGGTGACGCATGCGATTTTTTGTGCTCATAACATGGTTGACCCACCATCCTGTACGAAAATTAATGGATACGAAACAGGCGACCCCCTCCCAGTACGAAATTTAAAAGAGTACGAAAATTTCTGGATTTGCAGTATGTACATGTAACATGGTCAGGGAATGCGCGTTGCCATTTGTCTTTGCAGAGGAAACCTATGCTGTACAAGTGAAGACAGTTGTTTTCGACTTCACTTCTGCTAATGTTTCCGAATATGAAGCTGCATTCACTGAGACTGCTGCACTTGATGTTGGCATATTGGGTGAGTGTGAACAGTGCTTGATTTTGAACGGTTAGCTTAGCATTGATTATAGTCCGTCCAGCAAGAGTTGTCTTTGGGCTTCTGCCCGTGCTGCGCAATTTGCATGTACCAAGTGTCCACTGAAAAAGGAATACATGAAACACGGAGAAAAATCCATGAACGGATAAGTTTCGATTTTTCGCAACACGAGCAAACGCCCAGAGACGACTACTCTCGCTGGATGGACAATAGTGAGTGAAAAACACAAAGGACATGGCTTTTTTATTTTCAGTGAACAATGTTGGAATTGGAATGTTGTATCCTGAAGCATTCCATGATATGCCAGGAGGCACCGAAAGAGCCAGAGATATTGTAGTGGTGAACAGCTTGTCTATGACCTTGGTATGAACTTGCAGTGTACCTGTTTTCTTTCTCTTCTTTCTGTCCGAGCACATGTTGCATTTGATTTTATGGATTATTTACACATTGTACTACCTCATGCCGCTTTCATACAATGTACTTACGTTCGACGTAGACGCCCAACACGCAAAAATGCCCGGAAAACCAAGGACGGTTCGTTAAAATATTAGTTTTGGGGCGTTTATTACGTTGGAACTTGTACGTCGAACGTAACGTTCTGAATCAAGCATGTGGTGCATGGGTAATTGGGTACATACATACGTATTGCAGATGACAAAGCTCATTCTGACTGGTATGGTTTCTCGTGGTGGCGGAGTAGTGATCAACGTTGCATCTGCCTCTGGATTTGAACCCACTCCATTGCTTGCAGTCTACTCTGCCACAAAGGTGCGACACTTTTATCGGTTATAGCCTAATCCAGGAATAGGTCAACATTATGCAAGGCATAGGCATACCTATTTATGTTTACCTTCTTCATAATTACTTGTCTGTTTCCGTATCTTTTCAGGCATTTGTCCGCTTCATGACAAAGGCTCTGCAACTGGAATACAAAGATACTGGAATAGTTATCCAGGTTCAACCACCGTTTCTTACTAAAATTTGAATCGAATTAGTAGCTACCATTAGCGTTAGTATACTTGCATGTATGTACATCTTGCTGATACAATAAGAAAGAACCTAAGCAAGGGCGGTTTTCTTTCTTACAGTGTGTGCTCCCATTCTTTGTGGCAACAAAGCTGTCACGCATGCGCAACGCCACTTTCTGGGTACCTACTCCAGATGTCTTTGCTGCTAGTGCCCTGGATACTGTGGGTGTTGTTGGATACACCACTGGCTATGTTACACACGGCCTTCAAGTGAGTAAATAAATAATATGAGGGCAGTATCCCAATCCATCAGAAGAACATTGCTGTGCACTGTAGGGTGCTATGGTATGGGGTAAACCCGGCTGTGGAAAAATCCGGCCACCAAAGTTTCATGGCAGCAATTCTCAGAAACCAATGGCCCGATTGAAACAAATTACTCTATCAATCGATTCCTTGAACTCTCCTCTTTCAAAATATGAGCTACTTTTCGTTCAGTATTTGCTGAAACAGCAAGTTCCAAGGAGATTAGGTGGCCCGGTTTGTTTACCCGTTTACCCCACAGTACCCTACCGCATGCAAGCATCTGATGTCAAACACAGCCCACTGTAGGTCACATACTTGTTTGTTGGACATAGTACTGTATTTCAGGCTGCGTTTATGGCAGTTATGCCGGCTTTCATCATGGATTTCTGGAAATTGAAGATGCTTGGTAAAGTAAGAGCAGCTGCCCTTCGCAAAATGAAGGCAGCAGAACAGAAACAAGAATAAAGGTCCACTGCTTGTCATTTTCTTCATCTCAATCACAGTAACGGGCTCAATTGTATGTAGGTAACTTTCAGTGAGAGAATCGATTTCTATATTTCTAGTCTAGTCCTAGTGCTTTAGACAGAAATTGCGTCAGATGCAGATACTCGGTCGTCACACATATGCAGGTAGGTAGGTATGTATGTACATTCCGCTACAATTGACTGCGAAAGTAGAGAGATGTAGGTGCATGCACTTCGCTATTGCAATGTGAATGTGATAGTACCATTTTAGGAGCTCAACAAAGTTCGATCAAATATTTTCGATACGTACGTACGTATGACCATGGACTCTTGGTATGGCATTCGACAAATTATTTTTTGCTCTCGAAAACTTTCTCATCCATCACATTTTGTCATGATCTACTAGTATTTACAGGGTGTCCCATTTGGATATATCATGTTGTTTGGGGTTATAGCTTCGGAACCAATAGAGTTAAGACGCTGAAATTTTTTTGCAGATACCCAAGAATATGCATAACCTTGTGTAAAAATTTCGTCCCAAAACTCCTATCTGAACATAAGATATTGGTAGCCCAAGTTTCGACCACGAAAATCACAAGTTTTTGAATCGCAAGCCTGGTGTTCAGACGAATTCTTGTGGGATTTTCATGAAAGCGCTAATCAAAAACATCAATATTATTTTCCAGTTCTGGGGAAGCCTTCAGTTTACTAGGATATAGCTTATTTCTGGAGAAAATCCAAAAGGAAAAGTCGAGGAGTCAGATAGGGCGAGCGTGTAGAGGTCAGGCTACTGGTGGTTTGGTTTTGTCTGAGACAAGGTGTGAAGTGAACCAATATGCGCATGTGGCTAGCAATGAATGAAGAAAGGAGGAGCAGCCCTTTGCATTGTTGTCTCCTCTGGCATCGCATGTTGCCATTTTTAACAGTTTCAACTTAATTCACCAGCGTTGTGATGAAAATCCCACAAGAATTCGTCTGCACACCAGGCTTACGATTCGAAAAATTGTGATTTTCGTGGTCGAAACTTGAGCTACCAATATCTTATGTTCAGATTGGAGTTTTGGGACGAAATTTTTACACAAGGTTATGCATATTCTTGGGTATCTGCAAAAAAAATTTCAAGTTATAACCCCAAACGACATGATATATCCAAATGGGACACCCTGTAGAAGATTCTATGCTCAGTTACTCATGCCGCGTTCAGATTTGTGACCTTCGTCCAACATGCACCCAAAAAGCGAGCAAATTGCACTGCAACACGCATGGACGGACACGGACTTTTGGGCGTTCGACGGATCGTGTCGGTAATCTGATCGCGGCATGAATTTACTTACTTTACCCCATCTCGAATGAGTCAACCCTAATCATCCATAACATTACATACACTACACTGTTTTATGCATCGATCGGTACATTTCATAGCGAACAGTGGCCGAAAACATACAGGCCAATTTACTCGCACCGAGCAAATCTGTATTATTTTTTTGTGTTGAAACAACGGAGCCGATGAGTGCAGTCGGACTGTACTCGCGTTTGCTAACCAGTCGAACCGTGTGAGTACTTTTACTCGTTCCGAGCATCTTCTCATCTGAACGGTACAGTAGCAGCTACCAACTCGCACCTTGCTCGGTACGAGAAAGTAACAGCTCGTGCAAACGCGCGTGTGTATGTGACGAGAAGATGCTCGGTGCGAAGTAAAAGTACTCACATGGTCAGACTGCTTGGCAGGTGGGAGTTCAAGTCGGACCGTACTCTTCGGCTCTTATGTATCAACATGAAAGATCAATATGCTCGGTACGAGTAAGTTGTCATGTACAGTATGTTGTCGGCTAGTGAGTGAGGCCATCAAAATAATCAATCAACCCCAGGCCTGCGTCTTGCTGTAGTGAATCACAACCTTTCCATCTGAATTGAAGCAGTCGTACAGAATGCCGACCGTGTGGTCAGGACTGGGCGCGAATGACTGATTCACATAGACGAAGAGCGATTCGGTGGGCTCCAACTTCAGATAGCGACGAATGAATGCGATGATCCAGGCCACCGTTTTGCCCCTATCCACACTCCATTTCTTTTGCTTCAGCATGGGAGCATCACCCACTGGCTTGAGGATCAGCTCAATCTTGGCTGTCTCCGTCTGCGGAGATGAAGCTGAAGGGGTTGTTGGTTCCTTTGATTGAGGCAGAGAAGTTGGCCTCTCTTCTTTGGGTGTTTGATCACCAGATGGCCCAACTTCTGGCTCTGGCTCCGTTGTGGGTGCGGATAAGGGTGGTGTTGGGGCATTAGAATCAGCCATGACGATGGAAAAGGACAGATAAATGACGTAAAATCGGAAAATATATGACAACCTAAGGTTAGCAGTTTGATGTTACCCTATACAAGGCCTAACAAATTCAAGGCAGCGTGAATTAGTATGGGAATGAAATACCAGCAGAATGTTGCGGCTAGGATGAGAAATAGGAGGAAACAAGAGTTGAAGAGCACGGCCTCCCAAGTCTCCAAGAAATAGAGCGATGTGAGCAGGGTATACTGGAAGTAGAGCCACTTGACGCAGTCAATAGCGCGACGCGGCAGAGGCTTCTTGTCTTTCTTCCGCTCGGAATACGGACGAGTTTCCACTCGTTGATGCATGGAGAAATCTGGCGAATTATCCCCGCTCTGGACAAACGTAATCTTGCGAATTTCTTTAGCAGGTGTTGGATTTCACTGGGAGGTTATGTTGGGAGGTTATTGGGAGGTTATTGGGAGGTTATTCAGGTGTGACCCATCGGTAGCGGAGATCAATTAGAATTGCATTTCACAGCAATAGGTGGACAGGAAGCAGTATCGGCAGGTAGATAGAGCGTCGGCAGCCGTCAAAGGCCAATTATATGTCTCGCTTATTGTGAATATCTCGCAGAGGAGTGAAGCCGAAACTATATCTTTTGTTGTGGGTCTAACCTGATTCTTTGGGTAAAGATGGATGGCACCCGATCGTTACGCCGCGGTACCACAGCGGACAAATTATACAAATTATACTAGTTGCAAGAACAACTTATTGCAACTTATTGCAACTTATTTGATTGCGCATGCGTTGTGAAGAGAGGGAGTAAATAGTTTTGTAATTGTAAAAAAAAATAACTTTACACTCTAAACTTGAAACAACAAGTTTACAAACTCATTGCTCTTACAAACTAAGAAAGGGTGCACAGTGAATAGAGGCACCACTAATGATAATGTCTATTGGAAAAATCATCACAGTATGTACATATGTATGCATACACATGTATTGTCTTCATGCACTGAGCAGTGTACACACGTAAGTAGGCCAATATCGTATCATCGCAACTCGCAACTTATAGAAAAAATGTGTCCATTCCTACTACTTCGCGGCACGAGAAGAAGAAAGTTTGCTTTGCTTTTGCTTTTGCATTGGCTGGCTAGCAGTCGAACTAGGAAGCACCTTTGATGCAGTTGGTGCCATTAGAATTGTTGCTTGTCCAAGGGCGGCACCGGACGGAAATGGCGAGTGTTCAGTTTTACTGGTAACATTTTCAGTCGTTTTCATCAACAGTTTATGTCGTGAATGATCTTTTGCTTCTGGTCCAATTTCCTGCTGCCCAATGTCACCGAATACGTGTGAAGCTTGCTGCTGTTGCTTTGCAGCCCGTTTTTCTCTCTCCTGCTTCTTCCACTTCTCACTGTACTTGAGGACTGTATCAGCATCCTTTCGGGCACACTCGTACTTTCCAGGATAATTTCCTGTCACTACGTCCAAAAGTTTCTTCTTTACAGTTGACAGCCTTCCTTGAGCTCCTTCCGTACGAGGTAACTTTTTCTCCGGGCTTTTCGTTGGACTCACCTCAACGCTCAGAAGTGGCTGAGCTGCTTCCATGGCAGCAGCAGTTAGCTGACTTTGCTTTGAATCCATCAGAAGTGACCTGAATTTTTCTTTAAAGTAACTCAGACCCACACAGTATATCCTTCATGTACGTATGTAAGTTTAACTCCTCCTGTCTTCCGCGAATTCAACGACCGTTTGACGGCCGTCCAACGGCCGTCGAATTTGCCAAGGACAGGAGGGGTTAAGTATGTCACTTCGACGACGACGTACATTACGTATAGCAATCCAGTAAGTGCATATATCTTTATTGCCAACTGCACATGTATAATGTATGTAGGTACTGTACTTGGTGGCGGCGTCTGTTGCGCCGACAGCTGCTGCTGCTCCTTGGGCCTCCGCCTTTCGATGCCTGGCTGCAACAATTTCCCTCATCACTAGTCCTCTAAAGTACGGCATATCCTCTTCCGTGAAGTAAGGTCTCGAGTTGGAAAGCAGGCACTTCATGAAAGTACAGACGAAAAGGCCGCATGAGTCTGCAGTCTGCTGCAGCGGGTGATCACCAATCACTAAGAGCTCCCATGCCTTAGTCGCAGCTGTCGGTGCAGGACAGGCCAAATCCAATATTTGACTGAAATGCCAAGTATACACTGTTGTAAGTACATTTCCTGATAGACCGTGTACCTAATACCTATGTATGTATGTACATGTCACATACGTAGTAGGCCTACATAATACTGTAGGTACGGTAATATTATGGAGAGGTTTCGACAATTATTGTGGTGGGTACAGTAGATTCATGTACATCAGCTGAGCAGCGATGCACTGTTATGCAGCAGCTTGCGTAATGCATACATTCATACAGTAGTAGGTACGTTACGCTCTTCTGAATTTTGCGAAAAATGAATTTACTTAGTAGAGGCCTACTACCAGGTACTACATAATTTGCGTACGTACAGGAGCATCCGAAGTTGGCAGGCCATTGCAAACTTGCTGTCCATGCGAAGTTCCAGATGATCAAGGACCCTGTTCCCGCTCGTCATGTCTGGCCACTCCTTCGTGCTGTTTAGCACTTCGACTGTTCTGTTCAACATATCCACATTCTAAAAACGTTTACACCAACTACTTTTGGGCTCAAGACACCTGTCCGTTCGAAAGTGCCATGCATTCTGTACATACATACCTACCGTACATGTTGTAAAGGTACAGTACATGAGTAAGTAAGAACAAAAGAGGTACAACATGCACAATACCAGTAAATAGAAGTGGCCATTGTACATAGAGCACCAAGTCGGAATGATGATTCTGTTGCAGTTTGGAGTTCTCGACAATCTTTTTTTCAATTGTTCCGCCTTTCTTTCTACTTCAGCTTCCAGTGCGTCCCAGCTCGAACGCATGGCGCGCGGTCCACCAGGCTCAAATGCCTTCAAAGTTGCTTCTGGAACTCGTAAAAATGCTGTCACCAAGAGTAGCACATTCTCAACAGTGCTGACGACGGCTTCTGCATAGTCATTGACAATCTAAATGGAACTACTTACATAAATATGTATCCTCGCTTGTATACGGTTGCATGTTATGCTGTAGCCTACATACTATTTTCATTATGTACACATAGCAATATGTACATAGGTACTGAGTACTTACAGCACCTACCTTGGTACCTAAACGAAGCATACGGATAACGTGCTTTGCTTACATCTTCTGTTAGGCGGCCTCCTGTTGATGCCGAAGCCCAAGCCTTATCTTTTTGAATAGCGTCATCCATGTCTCGGCGAATGTCATCCGTGTCCAGGTGCCCAGGATAGCGACCAGCTCTCCGACATGCATTGCATGGATAAAATATTTCACTGTGCTCTGGCGAATTTCGAACAGCTTCTGGAGTTTTTTCGCACGACGGGTGGTACCAGTTATCACAGCAGTCGCAGACGATGAAAATCTGCCTCCCGGGGGCAGAATTCCGGTATTCGGCTGCTCTGCATATCGCACAGTACACAGCGTCACGAATTTTAGCGACAAATTTGCGACGCTGTGTACTCAGTGCCTTTGCCTTCACAACCTCCAGAAACTGCTCACTCTTGCCGTTTTTCAAAAAATTTTCGAGGCGTGATCTCAGAACTTTTCCTTCCGGCCACCAGAGTTTCTCAGGTTCTAGGCCAGAAGCCAATGCTATTGCATTGGCGGCTGCGTACAGGCCTGATTCAATTGACTTGCGTTGTTGTTGTACGCCGGCTGGCCATTCAATGACGTAGTTCTCATCCACAGCCATGTGTTTTGCAAAAAGCTTGGTGGTGATTTTAGAGATGTGATCCTTCTGTACGTTTGTGTGCGGCCCTCGCAAAGTCCATGTGTGATTTGAATCGTAGCAGAAAGCCAATTTCTCCGATCCTTCCTCTGATGCCCGCAGATTTGAAATCAGAACTACATGCGTTCCTGGTCCCGCATATGCTATTTGGAGAAAGCGGAAGGTTGAAGCCGACTGCAAGTTTATGTTTCCAAAAGATGAACACTTCACCGGCTGCGGGTGAGACCATTGAAGTTCTCCTGTCTTTGATCGCTCCTTCGCCAACAGGGCCATAACATTGTTCAGCACCACTTCTGGAACTTCTTCTGATTCCGATCTAAGTTCTTGAAGTTGTGACCAGGTTAGCCGCATCTCCTGCAATCGCACCGTGTCTTCCTTGCTCTGCTCTGCAAGAACTTCTTCCTCGTCACCAGGTTGTGCTAACTCTGGGGGTGCAGCATCAGCTTGGAAGCCCACGTAGTTGCCGAAATCCAGATCAAGATGTTTCGTCTTTGCGGCATGCGCTCGTGCATCATCTTCATCATTTTCGTCGTCTTCTTCATAGAAGATCGGTTTTCGTTTGCTCAACTTGTGCAGTAAGTGCGACAGTATCAGGGAGCACTCTACTGAACTGTAGCTGAACAGTTGCTCCTCCTGGCTGAAGTCAATCAAAATCTTGCGACAATCGTCATCATCTTCTGGCATGTGGAAATTTTCAGGGTCTTTACCCATAGCAATAGCCGCTGCGTTGAGGCATGCGTGCACACCACAAGCATTGCTTCCGTATGCTTGTTCACTGACTTTGGCCCAATAGAGGTTTACTTTGTCTTTCCGATGATCCAAACCAAGCAGCTGAGTTGCACACTTTACAAGGTGATCTCGCCTCTGCTGTCCTCTTTCGTCTTCTGCCGCTGTCATGTAGTCGCGCAACGAATCATAAATGAGCATGGTGTTCGCTTTTGCTTCACCTGGCACGAACCGGTTGGAGAGGACAAAAAAATGGTCCATGTGTGACACCATTTGAATGATGACTTTTCCTCGATGGCTTGGAAGGTCAGGAATGGAGGAACGTTGCAGCGAAGATAATCCTATAATACAGCACATGCTAGTATGTACAGAGGGAATCACAGTCAACACCGTATTTACCGGTGCATAGCCCCATCATGGAGGTATTCAAAAAGTTAAAATTACATACGGGTTATACCTACGTACCTACTTTGTACATACGGGTTATACATACGTACCTACTTTGCACGTAGGTACGTATGTACATTGTGGTGCAGTACCCTACGTATGTGGCATAAATGTACTTTAAAGTACGACCAGCAACATCGTACTCCATTCAAATTTTTTCTCAGGAATTTTTTATTGGCAAACCGGCTGAAATTTAGCCATGGAATTATTGACCGCTGTGCATCGTTTAGTTCCTGAGAAAAAATTTGAATGGAGTACGATATTGCTGGTCGCACTTTAGTTGTGTCGTGCAATCACCTCCGAATTCAGGTTTGTAGTTTTTGATGACCATTTGCACATTCTGAAGGAAATCATCGTGTATGAAACTTCCTTCTGTCTGCAAATCGGTGATGGCATCTTGCCCGATTGGTACGAACACTTGATCATTGTCGTAGCTTTTGGGAGCAGGTCGTATTCTGTCACCATATTGTTCGCCTCGCGGACGAGGACCCGTTTTCACGGGCTGCGTTTTCACGGGCTGAAAGACAGGGGATTGATCGAAGTCGCTCAGAGCATTTGAAGTGGTTCTTTCCAACGA
>JASAMW010005087.1:0-5000 GCA_030247985.1 Epsilonema sp. ZAB3_2
TTCTTTCTGTTACACTACGTACGTCCTCCATTCTTCCTTGCCAACAAATAATTGATGTATTTTTGATTATAAAGGTATGTGTATTACCCCAAAATTACGTGCCTGTATTTTTTGCCCTTTTGCCACTCTGCTGGCTCATGCCTCCATATATTTTTTCTTTGTTTTTCCCTCCCTGGTTTTATACTTATTTATCGTCTATTTTTATGTCCTCATATTCCAAGAGCACATTTTCCCCCTTTGTAGCTCATCCCTTATCCGTTAATCATAGTCACAATCGCAATTCTTTCCCAAATACCTTCAAACTCCCAAACTGGGAGCAGTACAGTAACACTTCCTCTCCCGTAAAGGAATACATGATATCCACTAATATCGTTTCAGCACTGAAAAGAGAGATGTAGATATTCTCACTTGGGGAGGAGATACCAGTACCCCCCTCTGCCATGCAAGGATAAATGGCTGACGATGAGGATTCAGGAGGGGGATCGAACCTGCGGCTTCGGTTGCTACAAGAGGGTGCACGAGGGATGAGAGGGAGGAGAGCAACTGAAAGAAGGGATGGCCATCACAGGAACTGGGAGTGGCCAGAAGAATTTTTGCAATACAGGTACATTCATATGCACAGGTTAGTATAACGAACATATCAGGCAACCATGAACCCTTCACACAGGTTGTATAGCCTACCCAAGTACCGTACGTACATTTTCAAGTTCAACTTTGAACATATTCACGAGTTGCACTATAAGCGCTAAGTACTGGGTCGCGAGGTAGGTAGACCCCAGCCTCTGATTTAACCTTCACTATTGCAACTTTTGATCGGCAAGGGGAAGGAAGTTGGTCGAACGGACCCGTGTCAAACGAAGACTGGCATGTGCTACATACATACTATATGTAGAATACCGATAGCCGGGAAAACAACTTCCCTTTCCCCTTACCAAAAATATATAATGCTATACAGGGATTATATACTTTTGCCCTACCAATCAAAAGTTGCACTGAAAGTAAAGGTTAAATTAGAGGGGCCACCTCGCGATCCATTGCTAGCGCTAAAATCGTGAATACGGACATGCTGTATGTAACATTACATCGTAGGTACAGTATGTACATTCAGTTTGTGTCCGTTATGTCCGTAAAGCGTCTAAGAAAATAATTACGTTGTTGTATGTACTGCAGGGAAATACTGACAATGAGCAAATCCCATGTACATCCGCTGCAGCACAAGCTGGATCCACCTTGGCTGAATCGTCGAAGCAGCAGGCGAAAGGCGAAGAGCCGACGGACGGAGAGAGCTTGTCGAAGGTGAAGCAGTTCGCTTTTCTCGCCAGACAGCTGGAAAAGAAGAAGCATGAGCGGAAAGCTAGCATGAACGGAGACAAAGTGGTGGAGAAAGTAGGCAACATTGTACATTGTGTCTGTTTGTGCATACATGTACATACACGCAGTTTTTTTACATAAACAGGAAATTTTCGGACTCCTCTGTGTTTTTTTGTTTACCATACAAAACATGAAATTTGTCATACAGTAGGCCTTACAGTACGTGTTGCGCACAGTGTAGCTTCGGTCGAACCCGTTTATTTTCGGACTGTTTCTTAATACTAACTTCATCTGTCCGTAATTTTCGACTAAATTTCCTGTTTGTGATTCTGTATGTTGTCCTGAATCCTGTCCTGTGTACCTAAAGCTTACACATCTTGTGTTCTCTCTCGCTCAGGTAGCCCCAATGGCAATAGATCAAGCCACCAGCTCCTCAGCCACTATACCAACCCAAGGTTTTCTGTTTGAATATGAAGCCTTTTCCAAAACATATCAGCACCAAGTAGCAACAGAATCTGCTGGAGATCAGGCCAAGGCCAAACGCAGCGAAGCAGCCAAGAAGCCAGCTGGAAAAAACTTTGATGATCTTCAGCAGGTCGCTAGCAACAAGGATATGGAAGATCCCAATGCAGCCCCAAGCGTCACATCAAAAGAGCCGGACGCTGACGAATCACGAGCTGGGACAAATGGCACCAGTGAGCCCGAGCCCATCTATGGCACAGCTGCTGAGTTGACCGCAGATGAGGATGAGGTAGGTGGAATGTGGTATTATACTTATGTACGTACATAACCCTATTCGTGCGTATACAGGCAATATTTCGCAATTTGAAAATATTCATTTGAAAAAAAAACATTTCGTACAAAACAAACTGTTCGAGTTGAATGCAAGCAGAAAAGAAAATGTTTACGAATGTAACGCAAAATAATGCTGTGTTGAACTGACGGTTTACAAAATTTTTGTACGTACACATTTCTGTGCGCTTCCCAATACTAATGAATATGTAATGTAGGTTTAGGCCTACTACTTGTAATGAAACTTCGAAGGGATTCTTGCTGGCCGTTTGCATTCATGGTAAAGTGATGAACAATGGGTCAGACCAGGGTAAATGTTGATGGTGAGACTATTTTACTTCCACAACGTTTCGCTCCACTAAACTTGGAGCATCATCAGGTGGTACTCTAAAAACTACTTGTAATGCATGTTCGTTGGTCAATAAAAAGATTCTTTTTTGTTTCTGCAGGAGCCAGCAACCTCGTCAGCGTTTGGCGGTGCAGAAACTAGCCCCAGCTTGCATGTCCACTTTGTGCCGAGCGTGGAAGCTGAACAAGAGCGCTATGCATTATTGGAGAGAACGCCAACTCCTTACGTCTCCCCGCGCAGCAGTAAAACGAAATTTGCAATCTCTAAGATCGCTACTGAAACGCCTCCAGGCATCCTGTGTGCAACCAATGCCCCAAACGCAGAACGTGAAGATCTTGCTCCTCAAGTTCACTTTGGAAACAAGGAAGTGGTGCATGAAGGAGAAAGAGGTCGGGAGAAGAGACCTGTGGCTGTACAAGGAGTTGGCAAAGACGCTGGAGCAACGATAGACAGAGTAGCGACGCCTTTTGTCTATCCTCCGATGGGCTTCGACTTTCCAGTCTCTGCAACTGACCAAATTGCAGCTGAACTTCCGCCGGGGATTCTGAAACAAGAAGGAGCAGTAGAAGAGGCTGCTAAGAAGGAAGCGACGGCTGCCGAGAGCGCTCACGTTCACTTTGCACTCAGCGCTGACCAAGTCGACTCATCCTCATCCAAGGAGATAATCTACTCGCCGGCACCCTACGTGTCCCCTCGACAGCAACTGGAAGACCAGATGAAGGGAGAGCGCGGTGTAACTCCAGCTGCTAGCATCACTGAGCAGATGGATCAATCCAGAGATGAAACGATGGAGGCGCCAGGAGCTCAACTGGAAGACTTTACGGAGGATAAACCAGACGCAACTCCAGCTGCGAGCTTCACTGAGCAGTTTGAGGAGGTGGATGAATCTCTGGATCGAACGTTGGTGGCGCCTTCTCCAGATGTGCCGCCAGTGGCCCAAGATGTGCCTGAAAGCTCTCACCAGTTCCACCAATTCGAAGGTCGGTATGAGGTGGTGCAAGTTCAGCAACAGACTGAGGTGAGGCTACAGGAAGAAAGTCCGGTAGAATACTAGGTGTCCGGGATTTCCCCCGTGTCCGAGTTAACCCACAGTACCCTCTGTCGTACATCTCAGTGTGCTCACAGGTCATCGAGGTCCCAGTGCCAGATGAGGTCCCAGTGCCATACGAGCTGGCCCTCAGCGATTCTGCATCCATGGATGTCAATCCTCAGACCCAGGAGGCCACGATCCACGAATACATGACGGTGGCAGGGCTCATAAGTCAAGATTCAGCTCTTTTATCTGTTCCAATCACCCCCACTCCATCTCCAACTCACTCTGCTAGGGCGGAGCTGCAGCAGGGACCAATCAGCACACTCGCTGCCGCGGGACAGCCAATCAGCAAGCAGGAGTTTCCAGGGGCGCAACCAATCAACGCGCAAGGGACCAGCGGGCAGCCAGTGATGGAGGCTCTTCCAGTGGTGTGCCGCATCGCGACCAAGATATCCGTGGAGCCTGCAGTAGGGGAGACAGCAGCAGAGCCTCCACTCACTTGCGACCTGATCATGGAGATGAGACCGAACGCGGAAGGGAATGGATGCGATCTGAAACTCACGGCGAATACCGGAGGGGGACAGAACAGGACCAGTCGACTGCAGCAGTTCAATCTCAACGACAGGATGGTCTGCGAAAATCTTCAGCTGACGCAACAACCAACAGTAAAAGAAGGATGAAGTGAAGACTGCTGCTAGTCATAGTTTAGAACTGGAGTGATAGGTGTTTTACGTTTTACTAGCTCGTCGTTCAATTCTTTGCGAATGGTTGTCCACACTGTGCGCTAAATCGCCAATCATATCAACATTTTTACAGTAATGTGATGTGGGGTGCAATGCTGCGTTCACCACCCCGGTAACCGCTCCCAGGTCCATCTAGCTAGATCTAGCTAGATTTTCCACGTACTTCCATTTCGTGGACTACTGGAATTATTCGTGAAGTATTTGGTTTTTGTCGACTTTCCTGTGCGTTTTGAAAATAAATTTTGTGCTGTATGTATTGTGCTTCTGCATTTGACGCGCATTTCGTTGTTGCCTTTTTACTATTTTTAGCTCCACTTCCCCACGACCCAACCAACCAGACACAAAAAACAAGAAGAAACAGAAAATCCCAAAACACGACACGAAACACACGAACGACCGAACGACGACGCGCCAGAAAGCGCGCTCCACTTTTATTTTCAAAACGCACAGGAAGCCACAACAACCAAACTCACAACAATTCCAGTAGTCCACAAAGAAATACCGAAAATCCTCCAGACTAGCCAGGAGCCAACGCGCAACATGCGAAATCCCTACATTCTCCCGTACACACAGCTCTCGAACGATATATACGAAATAGGGACACGGCGCAAACACGAAACGGACGACTCACGGACGACAAAGAACGCCCGACACGCACACAAAGCTCAGACTCAGAAATAAATTAACAAAAAATGCGCAACACATACCACGAACAATACCCTCAGGCAGCACACCGCACAACGGACCCCAAGCCACCACCAAACCAGGCCCC
>JASAMW010005087.1:7500-10979 GCA_030247985.1 Epsilonema sp. ZAB3_2
TCCATCTGCTCAGTGATGCTAGCAGCTGGAGTTACACCGCGCTCTCCCTTCATCTGGTCTTCCAGTTGCTGTCGAGGGGACACGTAGGGTGCCGGCGAGTAGATTATCTCCTTGGATGAGGATGAGTCGACTTGGTCAGCGCTGAGTGCAAAGTGAACGTGAGCGCTCTCGGCAGCCGTCGCTTCCTTCTTAGCAGCCTCTTCTACTGCTCCTTCTTGTTTCAGAATCCCCGGCGGAAGTTCAGCTGCAATTTGGTCAGTTGCAGAGACTGGAAAGTCGAAGCCCATCGGAGGATAGACAAAAGGCGTCGCTACTCTGTCTATCGTTGCTCCAGCGTCTTTGCCAACTCCTTGTACAGCCACAGGTCTCTTCTCCCGACCTCTTTCTCCTTCATGCACCACTTCCTTGTTTCCAAAGTGAACTTGAGGAGCAAGATCTTCACGTTCTGCGTTTGGGGCATTGGTTGCACACAGGATGCCTGGAGGCGTTTCAGTAGCGATCTTAGAGATTGCAAATTTCGTTTTACTGCTGCGCGGGGAGACGTAAGGAGTTGGCGTTCTCTCCAATAATGCATAGCGCTCTTGTTCAGCTTCCACGCTCGGCACAAAGTGGACATGCAAGCTGGGGCTAGTTTCTGCACCGCCAAACGCTGACGAGGTTGCTGGCTCCTGCAGAAACAAAAAAGAATCTTTTTATTGACCAACGAACATGCATTACAAGTAGTTTTTAGAGTACCACCTGATGATGCTCCAAGTTTAGTGGAGCGAAACGTTGTGGAAGTAAAATAGTCTCACCATCAACATTTACCCTGGTCTGACCCATTGTTCATCACTTTACCATGAATGCAAACGGCCAGCAAGAATCCCTTCGAAGTTTCATTACAAGTAGTAGGCCTAAACCTACATTACATATTCATTAGTATTGGGAAGCGCACAGAAATGTGTACGTACAAAAATTTTGTAAACCGTCAGTTCAACACAGCATTATTTTGCGTTACATTCGTAAACATTTTCTTTTCTGCTTGCATTCAACTCGAACAGTTTGTTTTGTACGAAATGTTTTTTTTTTCAAATGAATATTTTCAAATTGCGAAATATTGCCTGTATACGCACGAATAGGGTTATGTACGTACATAAGTATAATACCACATTCCACCTACCTCATCCTCATCTGCGGTCAACTCAGCAGCTGTGCCATAGATGGGCTCGGGCTCACTGGTGCCATTTGTCCCAGCTCGTGATTCGTCAGCGTCCGGCTCTTTTGATGTGACGCTTGGGGCTGCATTGGGATCTTCCATATCCTTGTTGCTAGCGACCTGCTGAAGATCATCAAAGTTTTTTCCAGCTGGCTTCTTGGCTGCTTCGCTGCGTTTGGCCTTGGCCTGATCTCCAGCAGATTCTGTTGCTACTTGGTGCTGATATGTTTTGGAAAAGGCTTCATATTCAAACAGAAAACCTTGGGTTGGTATAGTGGCTGAGGAGCTGGTGGCTTGATCTATTGCCATTGGGGCTACCTGAGCGAGAGAGAACACAAGATGTGTAAGCTTTAGGTACACAGGACAGGATTCAGGACAACATACAGAATCACAAACAGGAAATTTAGTCGAAAATTACGGACAGATGAAGTTAGTATTAAGAAACAGTCCGAAAATAAACGGGTTCGACCGAAGCTACACTGTGCGCAACACGTACTGTAAGGCCTACTGTATGCGTACAAATTTCATGTTTTGTATGGTAAACAAAAAAAACACAGAGGAGTCCGAAAATTTCCTGTTTATGTAAAAAAACTGCGTGTATGTACATGTATGCACAAACAGACACAATGTACAATGTTGCCTACTTTCTCCACCACTTTGTCTCCGTTCATGCTAGCTTTCCGCTCATGCTTCTTCTTTCCAGCTGTCTGGCGAGAAAAGCGAACTGCTTCACCTTCGACAAGCTCTCTCCGTCCGTCGGCTCTTCGCCTTTCGCCTGCTGCTTCGACGATTCAGCCAAGGTGGATCCAGCTTGTGCTGCAGCGGATGTACATGGGATTTGCTCATTGTCAGTATTTCCCTGCAGTACATACAACAACGTAATTATTTTCTTAGACGCTTTACGGACATAACGGACACAAACTGAATGTACATACTGTACCTACGATGTAATGTTACATACAGCATGTCCGTATTCACGATTTTAGCGCTAGCAATGGATCGCGAGGTGGCCCCTCTAATTTAACCTTTACTTTCAGTGCAACTTTTGATTGGTAGGGCAAAAGTATATAATCCCTGTATAGAATTATATATTTTTGGTAAGGGGGAAGGGAAGTTGTTTTACCGGCTATCGGTATTCTACATATAGTATGTATGTAGCACATGCCAGTCTTCGTTTGACACGGGTCCGTTCAACCAACTTCCCTTTCCCCTTACCGATCAAAAGTTGCACTGATAGTCAAGGTTAAATCAGAGGCTGGGGTTACCTACCTCGCGACCCAGTACTTAGCGCTTATAGTGCAACTCGTGAATATGTTCAAAGTTGAACTTGAAATGTTCGTACGGTACTTAGGTAGGCTATACAACCTGTGTGAAGGGTTCATGGTTGCTGATATGTTCGTTATACTAACCTGTGCATATGAATGTACCTGTATTGCAAAAATTCTTCTCGCCACTCCAGTTCCTGTGATGGCCATCCCTCCCTCTTCTTTCAGTTTGTCTCCTTCCTCCTTCTCATCCCTCGTGCACACTCTTGTAGCAACCGAAGCCGCAGGTTCGATCCCTGCTGAAACCTCATCGTCAGCCATTTTTCCTTGCATGGCAGAAGCGGCTTCTTCTATCTGCTCCCCCAAGTGAAGTGTCTACACTCTCTCTTCAGTGCTGGACGATTCCATGGATTGCATGTATTCCACTACGGGAGAGGAAGTGTTACCTGTTCTGCTCCGGTTCGGAGGTTGAAGGTATTTCAAAAGAGGTGCGATTGTGGCTATGACGGATAGGTGAGGAGCTACAGAGGCTGCAACTGTGCTCTTGGAATAAGGACATGAGATAGACGATAAATAAGTATAAAATAAGGGAGACGAAAACAAACGACCAATCCCTGGATGGATAAAATAACAGAGTGGCAAAAGGGCAAAAAATACAGGCGGTAATATCTAGGTAATGCACATACGTATGACCAAAAAATACATAAATTCTTTCTTTCGAGGAAAGAATGGAGGACGTACGTAGTGTAACAGAAAGAAACCATCCCTGGCAGATAGTAAGTGCCCCAATTATTTGGGTTGTTGAAATATTCACTACGTCCTCCAAAGCAAGAATATACACTCTTTTTGGTACGCCCACGAGGTGCGCATCGGATGTGTACTGTGTTTTACTGTATTGCCTGATTGATTGCAGCAAAGGGACCGGTACTTCATTCCGTACCCATGGCAAAAATTTCATCACCCTCAAGGGAAATCAAGTTGAGTCCGGGTCCGTCCAATCCAACTATACTGTAGATAGA
>JASAMW010005088.1:0-62743 GCA_030247985.1 Epsilonema sp. ZAB3_2
GGGTATGTTCAGTGCACTCCACCCACCCCCTGCATAACCACACGCACCTGCCCAGATTTTAAGAAATTGAACAATACCCCAAATACGACCCAAAAAATAAAGTCAGCATACCCCCACGCGTACTGTACCCCAGTCTATGATTTTCTGCTCCCATAACCCCAAACACTCTACCCCACATTTACCTTCAACCAAGAGCCCATACCGTTAGAGTGTGACACAAGGCTTTAGTACTGAGAAATAGGGCAGCAAAGCTTATCGGCTGGCTGTCACAGCTTCAAATAGGGCTACAGATTCGAAACTTAGCTCACGCAAATGCTGAAAGTCTCAGCTTTTTCATGGTGCAAAAATTATTCAGATCCGACCACGGCAAGTGGTCAAAACTTTTGATTCTTTGAAGCCAGGTTTTGCCTGCAATACGCGCCCCTGAAAAACAAAGCTGTGACCGGCGGCCCCGCAATTGCGATCCAGCAGTGCAGCGGTTTCGCCTCTACCAGCAAACTCATCGCGGACTAGTGGCCCCGCAATTGCGTGCCAGCAAACTCATCGCGGACTAGTGGCCCCGCAATTGCGATCCAGCAAACTCATCGCGGACTGGTGGAGCCGCAATTGCGTGCCACCGCTGTGACTGCTGGATCGCAATTGCGGGGCCGGCGGTCACAGCTTTGTTTTTTCGGGGGCGCGTATTGCAGGCAAAACCTGGCTTCAAAGAATCAAAAGTTTTGACCACTTGCCGTGGTCGGATCTGAATAATTTTTGCACCATGAAAAAGCTGAGACTTTCAGCATTTGCGTGAGCTAAGTTTCGAATCTGTAGCCCTATTTGAAGCTGTGACAGCCATCCGATAAGCTTTGCTGCCCTATTTCTCAGTAATAAAGCCCTGTGTCGCACTCTCTAACGGTATGGGCTCTTGCTTCAACATACTCCCATTTCAGTTGTGAAATTTGGGGTTTTTTGGGGATATGTTGCAGACTATTTTTGGGGTATGCTTGAAATTCTGGGTATGCTGGATAAAAAATTTTTCCTGGGGTATGCGGCAGCCCCACTACTGCTCCAGCACAAACCCACTGACATACCCCCACCCTGGAAACTGTGCCGATGTCTGCTTATGTTGCTGTCGCTCTTGAGGAACAAAAGAGTTCAACAGCAGAAACAACGGGCCAACGTGATCCAGTTCTGGAAGTTGGGGGTGCAGGTCCTGGTCTCGTACATCCTCGTGATGCCGCTGAATATTGCGCTGTTGCTCACAATTTCAGCGTGAATGATCCTACTGACGAGGATACGATGTTCCTGCAACGCGTTCTACTCGCCTTGTATTTCGGCCTGCTCTTCTACCTGCTTCGCATTTGTATAGAACCTGTCCTGAACTTTCTCTTAGATCTCAGATTTCGATGCTTTGTGATCAGTCGGTGCATTTCTGTGTTGCCCCCAGGATAAAGCTTATTCTTTCTGCGCGCTCGTGACGCAAGCGGTAAAAGGCGGGCTTACGTCCGATCTTCCGTCCTCTGCACATCAATGAGTTCCCACTCTTGCCATGTGGGATGAAAGCGACTGGCAGGCAACCCCAGCGGCAGTATGATGCGCGCGCCCGCTCGCTGCTTTCTAAAGCGCCAGTGCTTTCCTTCGGGTCAGCACCATGGTCGCTGAAGGCTGTTCGGCTTCGTGCCAGGCTCTTATTGCTGGTTCGGTGGTCGTGCCTTACGGCACTAAACTGGCCCACCATAACGGGTGTAGTTGGTGGAGACTGTATGGGTTTCACCTACACCTATACCCGACCCTGTGGGTGCTGTCTCGAAAAAAATTTTATGTGGCATACACCTTGTAAACGTACAAAATGTATTAGATTGCGATGACTTTTTGTCCCCTAATTTTTGCCCCTTCCTTCAGCAGTGCCGCCGTCGGTTTGTCTGTTCTGTTCTGCTTGTTTTGTACTACTTGTGAAGGATTGGGTCGATCGTGATATTGAACGTCGATCATGATTATTGATTGCGCCCTAGCTCCTTTTTGTTCGAAAATGTAGCAAAAGAAACAGTACGTAGTACGTACGTACATACGTACTATACGTCAGTCACCCCTCTGCGCAGCACGGACCGATTTGGTTGATTGATACCTGTACGACAATCGTCGACGATTCATTGATAGCAATCGTCCAGCGAGATTTTTTTGTTTGTACAGCCTAGCTTTCAAGCACGACCCTTTTGTTCAACTTCTACTCTTTTTGTTCACTACAGTTTAGTCATGAATCTTGTTTTTAATTTAAGAAACGTTTTCTGTAAGGATTGAGAGTACGGCAAAATGCGATCTTCCATTCCAACACCCCTCAATATCTCGATGATGCCTGAAGAAAATTTTACCGTCTGAAACCGCATGACTGGCCGTGGCTGGTGGGCATAATGCGAACGGACTGGTTGAAGTTCAACACGTCCGCGTACCGACAAAACGTGCCGCAGATATGCGGCGGCAGCTTGATCAGAGTGTCAGGAGCTGTGAGAAAGACCGACATTGTCATCTCTGCGGCGCACTGTTTCGGGTATATTTGACGTACATGTACACCATCGTCAAGACTACATAAGGGAGAGAGACTATGCCAGCTAGTATTGGCTTCGTGTTTCATGCTACGGCCGTTTTGGTCCCAATTGGGGGCCCCCGATTGGGGCCCCTTTCTCTACAGAGTGTCTCATAATAAACCGAACACTTTTCCATGCATGTAACTCTGGAACCACACGTTAGATTTTCATGCGACCTTTTGTATTTAGTACCCAAGGCTTCAACTTAGATGTGTACAAAATTTCAACTATTTTCTCCACATACCGAATAATAACTTTTGTTCCCTACTGCACGTGCGTGTAATAAATGTACCTACTAGCGTTTTTAAGCGAATCGGGAACGTAATATTGGGATATTTTTCTGTTCCTCGACCCCGACATTTTTTTGTGCGGGGCCCTCTTTAAAATCAATTAGTTGCAGAGATAGACATCATACCTACCTATATAAAAGTATGCATAACTTTTGGGAAAGAAACTGTTTCTCATCAATCAATTAGTTGCAGAGATATGTAGCTATCATACCTAAAAACTTTTTTGAGGAAGAAACTGTTTCTCATCGTTTAAAGATCTCTTTATACTTATCATCGCTAACTGCTTGTGTCCTTCCGTCGAATAAGCTGCTCAATTCGTTCATTGTCTTCTCGTAACTCCTCGACGTGTCTTTGAGCCAAGTGAAGAATTCCCGTGTCCACTCTTTGGCATTGAAAGGCCAGTCGCTTCGCTTCAGCAGCGCATTACGACGCACAAACACGCGATGGTGATTAGGATGAACTTTCTCAAATGAGCAAAAGTGGCTGATGAGCAGCAGAGTAGCGGTGGAGATTCGCTCTCGAATTGCTAAAAGGCGCAAACGGCAGCAGTTTCTTGCCAGCATCACTGCAGCAGTGTCTGCCCGATCGTGAAACTTCTTCGAACGATATTGCCTTTGTATGCCGCGCTGCACGAACACTTCCAAAGTGTTGCAGTAGGCAGGGGTATAGATAGATAGATAGATCCGAAAAACATGGGGCGCGCCAGAAAAATGGTGGCTTGTTTGTTCCTACTGTGTGTACGTACATAGGTTATAGTGTGTACGTGTGTGTGTACGTACATAGTTATACGTGTGTGTACGTACATAGTTATACGTGTGTGTACGTACATAGTTATACGTGTGTGTACGTACATAGTTATACGTGTGTGTACGTACATAGTTATACGTAGGTTAGGTGGTTCCAGTAGTTCCAGTAGATGGGGTGCAGGGCTTCAGTCATGATCCACCCCGCTCTGCTCAGGCCGAATTGAATGTCTACCCATTGCAGAACCCCTGAGAACCAGTCTTGCTCAGTACCTCCCCAGACTCTTGATGAGTCTGAGGAGATCCTGCCCACTCAGGCCCCGGATGTCCTCAGCTGTGAGGCTGTCCACACCCATGGCCTGGATCCTTTGGTAGCTCAGAGCTACACACTCCCCCAAATGGTGGAGTGCCGTTTCATCCTCCTCCTTGCATAGGGGGCACACTGGATCAGGTGCCACACCTATGGTGAAGAGGTGTCTTCTCACAGAGCAGTGGCCTGTCAACAGTCCCACTACTGTGCGAAGTCTTGCCCTTGGAAGCTGCAGGAGACACCGGGCTCGCTTGAGGTCAATCCCCCCAAGCAACTCCTTAGCCTGCCTGCATCCAGGGGCCCCCTGCCAGTGGTCAGTGTGCTGCTGTCTCAGCCAGACACTAAGTGCCTGTTTGACCACAGACAGTGCAACACCAACCCCTCCCTCCTTCTCTACCTCCTCCAAGTCAGAGCAGGCAGCCTCCTTTGCAAGGGCATCTGCTGCCTCATTGCCCTCCAGACCCACATGGGCTGGTACCCATGTGAGCTGAACTTCATTGCCCTCTGCAAGCCTCTGCAGAGCCTGGAAGCATCTAACCACAAGGGTAGAGCTCACCTTAGGCTGTGCTAAGGCCTGCAGGGCAGCCTGACTATCTGAGCAGATTCTGACTGATCTGCCCCCAACCCCAAGCTCCTCCAGCCTTTCAACACAGGCCAGAATAGCCCACACCTCTGCCTGTGGCACAGTAACATGAGACCTGAGAGGGATACTAAGACCCTCCCCCAGATCCCCCAAGTGCACCCCTGCTCCCGAGGACCCATCTACACGGGATCCATCTGTGTAGACATACAGAGACCCTGTGGATGGGAGTGCCCCACTCAGCCATTCCTCCCGTGGAGGAAAGCACACCTTGAACTGCCGTCCAAAGGTAAACACAGGCAGGCACCGGTCACTTGGGAGTTTCATGATAGAGAACTCCCCCATCATGTCACCCTTCAAGCAACAGTGCCCCACCTCTGTGCCCCCTCTGCCCCATGCCCCCACCTTTACCAGCCGGTAGCATGCGGCCCTTGCCTCCCTTAGGAGAAAAAGATGCAATGGAGGTAAGGCAAGAGCCACCTCCAATGCTGCTGTGGGTGCAGTTCTCATGACCCCAGTGGCAGCCACACAAGCAAGGAGTTGGAGTTTCCTCAGCCTCTCCTGCGCAGTCACCAACTTGAGTCGTGGCCACCACACCACCACAGCATAACTGACCCGAGGCCGAATTACAGCCTGGAAAAGCCACATCAAGACCTTAGGAGAAAGACCCCAGGTCTTGCCCACTGCCCTCCGGCACTGCCAGAAAGCTGCCAGTGCCTTCTGGTAGCAATATTTCAAGTGGGAGTGCCAGTGAAGCTTAGAATCCAGGATTACTCCCAGAAACTTCACCTCACTGGCCAGCCTTAGCTCCTGGCCCATGAGCCTTGGAGCTTCAAAGCCCTCCCTCTTGACCTTCTGAGTAAAGAGGACCATTTCTGTCTTCAAAGGGTTGACAGATAGACCCGCTTCCTCACACCACCTTTCCACAACTCTAAGACCAGCCTGCACTCTTCTACACACTGTGGAGAGACACAAGCCAGTCACTAAAATTGCCACATCATCTGCATACCCCTGGGTATAAATACCCTGGGAGTTCAGACGCCCCAACAGTGAGTCAGCCACAAGGTTCCACAGGAGAGGAGATAAGACCCCTCCCTGTGGAAAGCCCCTTCTGACCTGAACTGCCTTGTAACAGCCACCCATGGAGGCCTGCACTAGCTGAGGTTAGGTGGTACTGGTGGTACGTTACGTACTTACATGCGTACATAATGCGTATGTACGTACATGAGGGTGCGGCAAGAAAGAAGTAGTCAGGTAATCGCGGTCGAGGCCGTGGCCAGCGGGCAATGGTTTATGACCCATTCGCATCAACCTGACAACAATGACATGGCCACGACAACCTGACTCCGTACAGTCGTCGTCGCGGCACCCTTTGAACTGGCTTCAAGGTTCATTTGGTTCATTTCATTTGGTTTTTTGGTTCAAGGTTCAAGATTTTTGATCGGCCACCCTGCACGTAAAAGGTTAGGTAGGTATGTACTGTACTACATACATACTATATAGGTACACTTGTACAGGGTGTCTTTTTTCTCCTATACGATTTTGATCGCCAATTTCAATAGGTTGCCCTGCACCGATTTTGCTCAAATTTTGCCCACATATTCCCGAGCGTTTGCCATTTACTTGATAAAAATTTCGAGTTAAAATACTGTACTGGTAGTGAGAAATACAGCAGAGAACATAAAATCAAAATTTTTCAACACTTCCACCATAATTTTTGACTACTGCTGCAATTCTTCCATCAAACTTTCGGAAAACATGGCAAATGGTAATACACCTGCATTTTTTCGATTGGTAAGCGGTTTTGTAGACCCTTTCCATCTTTGAACCACCAGAAAAAATTCGGAGTCATCAAATCTGGTGATTATGGCTCATCAGCTGATGATGCAGCACTGATCAGGCATGAGCAGCACTGATGAGAAATAGACAATCTCCAAGCAATGCCCCAACACTATCAATGGTTTTTGGCTGTTTAGGGCTTAGGTTCCATCTTGCTGAAACTATGTTGCTCTTAGGAAAGAGCCGTTGGGCTCCAAAAAAGTGTTTCAATCATTTGGCAGTAAAAAATGGGTTGAAAAATCTCGAAATTGCAATTTTGAAGGAAGGGGATAATTCTCACTACCAGTGCAGCATTTTAATTCGAAATTTTTACCAAGTAAATTGCAAACGCTCGGGAACATGTGGACAAAATTTGAGCGAAATCGGTGCAGGGTAACCTGTTAAAATTGGCAATCAAAATCGTATAGGAGAAAAAGACACCCTGTACATGGTGGTGCGACAACAATGAAGGAGTCTGATTGGCCACCCTCCTCTATGTATGTACATTCCTTGCTGCCTATCTATCTATACCCCTGGTAGTATTCCACGATGGTGCACGCGTTCGCAGCGGTGAGTTTGGCGCTCGGAGTTTCGTAGACGATGGAGTGAACGGGAGCGAAGGGTTGCCACAGAATTTCCTCCGCCGTTCGTCCACGAATTCGTAGATGAACGCGAATTCGCGGGCCGAGTTTGACGAATTCGCGCCACGCTCTCGCTTCCACGCTCACACAGCTGCCAGCGACAGTGTTCTCGTCTTGCACGAGGAAGAAATCACGCAACGCCTGAATGCCGCCGATCAGCGTCACCACGTCTTCATTAAAGGGGGTATCAGGAGGAAGATTCTATTTTTGGAATGGCAAAGAGTTCATAGCAATCGACACAGGCTTACGGTAGGCATAGCGAAGGACATACTGTAAGCTTTGGCTTAGCAATGGACATAGGCTTAGGCTTAGCAATGGACATAGGCTTATGCTTAGCAATGGACATAGGCTTAGGCTTAACAATGGACGAGGCTTAGGCTTAGCAATGGACATCCAGGCTTAGGCTTAGCAATGGACATAGGCTTAGGCTTAGGCTTAGCAATGGACATAGGTATAGGCTTAGCAATGGACATAGGCTTAGGCTTAGCAATGGACATAGGCTTAGGCTTAGTAATGGACATAGGCTTAGGCTTTAGCAATGGACATAGGCTTAGGCTTAGTAATGGACATAGGCTTAGGCTTAGCAATGGACATGGCGTAGGCTTAGCAATGGACATAGATAGGCTTAGGCTTAGCAATGGACATAGGCTTAGGCTTAACAATGGACATAGGCTTAGGCTTAGCAATGGACATAGGCTTAGGCTTAGCAATGGACATAGGCTTCGCAATGGACATAGGCTTAGGTTAAGGCTTAGTAATGGACATAGGTATAGGCTTAGCAATGGACGAGGCTTAGGCTTAGCAATGGACGAGGCTTAGGCTTAGCAATGGACATACATAGGCTTAGGCTTAGCAATGGACATAGGCTTAGGCTTAGCAATGGGCATAGGCTTAGGCTTAGCAATGGACATAGGCTTAGGCTTAGCAATGGACATAGGCTTAGGCTTAGGCTTAGCAATGGACATAGGCTTAGGCTTAGGCTTGGCAATGGACATAAGTATAGGCTTAGCAATGGACATAGGCTTAGGCTTAGGCTTAGCAATGGGTAGGTATAGGCTTAGCAATGGACATAGGCTTAGGCTTTGGCTTAGCAATGGACATAGGATTAGGCTTAGGCTTAGCAATGGACATAGGTATAGGTTTAGCAATGGACATAGGCTTAGGCTTAGCAATGGACGAGGCTTAGGCTTAGCAATGGACATACATAGGCTTAGGCTTAGCAATGGACATAGGCTTAGGCTTGGACATAGGCTTAGGCTTAGCAATGGACATAGGCTTAGAAATGGACATAGGCTTAGGCCTAGCAATGGACATAGGCTTAGGCTTAGGCTTAGCAATGGACATAGGCTTAGGCTTAGCAATGGACATAGGCTTAGGCTTAGCAATGGACATAGGCTTAGGCTTAGCAATGGACAAGGCTTAGGCTTAGCAATGGACATAGGCTTAGGCTTAACAATGGACATAGGTATAGGCTTCAATGGACATAGGCTTAGGCTTAGCAATGGACAAGGCTTAGGCTTAGCAATGGACATAGGCTAAGGCTTAGGCTTAGCAATGGACATAGGCTTAGGCTTAGCAATGGACATAGGCGTAGGCATAGCAATGGACACATAGGCTTTGCGAAGTGCGAACGACATAGGCTGAGGCTTAGCAATGGACATAGGCTTAGGCTTAGCGAAGGACATACTGTAGGCTTTGGCTTAGCAATGGATAGGCTTAGGCTTAGCAATTGATATAGGCTCAGGCTTAGCAATGGCATACGCTTAGGCTTAGCAATCGACATAGGCTTAGGCTTAGCAATGGACATAGGCTTAGGCTTAGCAATGGACATAGGCTTAGGCTTAGCAATGGACATAGGCTTAGGCCTAGCAATGGACATAGGCTTAGGCTTAGGCTTAGCAATGGACATAGGTTTAGGCTTAGCAATGGACATAGGCTTAGGCTTAGCAATGGACATAGACTTAGACTTAGGCTTAGCAATGGACATAGGTATAGGCTTAGCAATGGACATAGGCTTAGGCTTAGCAATAGACAAGGCTGAGGCTTAGCAATGGACATAGGCTTAAGCTTAGGCTTAGCAATGGACAAAGGCTTAGGCTTAGCAATGGACATAGGCGTAGGCTTCGCAATGGACATAGGCTTAGGCTTAGGCTTAGCAATGGACATAGGCTTAGGCTAAGGCTTAGCAATGGATATAGGTATAGGCTTAGCAATGGACATAGGCTTAGGCTTAGCAATGGACGAGGCTTAGGCTTAGCAATGGACATACATAGGCTTAGGCTTAGCAATGGACATAGGCTTAGGCTTCGCAATGGACATAGGCTTAGGCTTAGGCTTAGAAATGGACATAGGCTTAGGCTAAGGCTTAGCAATGGACATAGGTATAGGCTTAGCAATGGACATAGGCTTAGGCTTAGCAATGGACGAGGCTTAGGCTTAGCGATGGACATACATAGGCTTAGGCTTAGCAATGGACATACATAGGCTTAGGCTTAGCAATGGACATACGCTTAGGCTTAGCAATGGACATAGGCTTAGGCCTAGCAATGGACATAGGCTTAGGCTTAGGCTTAGCATGGACATAGGCTTAGGCATAGCAATGGACATAGGAATAGGCTTAGCAATGGACAAGGCTTAGGCTTAGCAATGGACACAGGCTTAGGCTTAGGCTTAGCAATGGACATAGGCTTAGGCTTAGCAATGGACATAGGTATAGGCTTAGCTGTGGACATAGGCTTAGGCTTAGCAATGGACAAGGCTTAGGCTTAGCAATGGACATAGGCTGAGGCTTTGGCTTAGCAATGGACATAGGCTTAGGCTTAGCAATGGACATAGGCTTAGGCTTAGCAAAATACATAGGCTTAGGCTTAGGCTTAGCAATGGACACAGGCTTAGGCTTAGGCTTAGCAATGGACATAGGTATAGGCTTAGCAATGGACGAGGCTTAGGCTTAGCAATGGATGAGGCTTAGGCTTAGCAATGGACATACATAGGCTTAGGCTTAGCAATGGACATACATAGGCTTAGGCTTAGCAATGGACATAGGCTTAGGCTTAGCAATGGACATAGGCTTAGGCTTAGCAATGGACATAGGCTTAGGCTTAGCAATGGACATAGGCTTAGGCTTAGCAATGGACATAGGCTTAGCAATGGACATAGGCTTAGGCCTAGCAATGGACATAAGCTTAGGCTTAGGCTTAGCAATGGACATAGGTATAGGCTTAGCAATGGACATAGGCTTAGGCTTAGCAATGGACATAGGCTTAGGCTTAGCAATGGACAGAGGCTTAGGCTTAGCAATGGACATAGGCTTAGCAATGGATAGGCTTAGCAATGGGCATAGGCTTAGGCTTAGCAATGGACATAGGCTTAGGCTTAGCAATGGACATAGGCTTAGCAATGGACATAGGCTTAGGCCTAGCAATGGACATAAGCTTAGGCTTAGGCTTAGCAATGGACATAGGTATATGCTTAGCAATGGACATAGGCTTAGGCTTAGCAATGGACATAGGCTTTGGCTTAGCAATGGACATAGGCTTAGGCTTAGCAATGGACATAGGCTTAGGCTTAGCAATGGACATAGGCTTAGGCTTAGGCTTAGCAATGGACATAGGTATAGGCTTAGCAATGGACATAGGCTTAGGCTTTGCAATGGACATAGGCTTAGGCTTAGCAATGGACATAGGCGTAGGCTTAGCAATGGACATAGGCTTAGGCTTAGCAATGGACGAGGCTTAGGCTTAGCAATGGACATAGGCTTAGGCTTAGCAATGGACACATAGGCTTTGCGAACGACATAGGCTTAGGCTTAGCAATGAACATTGGCTTTGGCTTAGTGGACATGGCTTAGGCTTTGGCTAAAGCAATGGACATAGGCTTTGGCTTAGCAATGGAAAGAGGCTTAGGCTTTGCAATGAAATGGACATAGGCTTGCGCTTAGCAATGGACATAGGCTTAGGCTTAACTTGCCAAGCAAATTTCTCTCCAGATCCCCCTTTAATATGTTGAGGCGAAACGACCAGCTTTTTGAGGTTGAGAAACAGGCCGAGATGAAAGAAGGAATGCCGACTTTTCGTCAGATTCAGAATGCACAAGCTGCTGATGGACTCTCCGAAATACTCCAGCAGATTATCCATAAAGCCGTCCGCTTCCTTCCCATCCAGAAGCAATTGACGCAGAGTAAGCGAATCCAAGCCTGGAATGTACGGGGTACTATGGGATAAACCTGGCCATGGGAAAATCCGGCCAGTAGATTCAGGGCTGCATTTCTCAGCAATAAATAATGATGGACTGAGACAAGTGAATGATATCAATCGATTCCTTGCATTCCACTTTCAAATGAGCTATAGTACAAATTATATTTCTGGGACCCATGCATTATTTATCTCAGGATCTAGCCAACGTAGCTCAAAGCGGTTAAAAATCTCTCGATAACTTTAGCTCGCCTGGAAAATAAAAAAACTGCATGCGTCTACGTGCCCTCTGTGTCGAGAAATCGCCAAATTCCTTAAGTACTAAAAATGTACACTTTTTTCGATTATTCAACATAACTGAACAAGCCGCAAATACTTTTTCATTAAAAGTAGCCTATCCTATGTAGAATTTGATGCAGATTTCAAAAATAGTATTGGTGTTTCAAAAAATTTAACCCCTACCCAAAAATTGTCAAAAATATACAAATTTTGCAAAATTATATACTAGGGGTTAAATTTTTTTAAAACACCGATACTGTTTTTGAAATCTACCCCAAATTTTACATAGGATAGGCTACTTTTAATGAAAAAATTTTTGCGGCTTGTTCATTTATGCTGAATAATCGAAAAAAGTGTACCTATTTAGTACAGTACATTTTTAGTACTTAAGGAATTTGGCGATTTCTCGACACAGAGGGCACGTAGATGCATGCGGTTTTTTTTATTTTCCAGGCGAGCTAAAGTTATCGAGAGATTTTTAACCGCTTTGAGCTACGTTGGCTAGATCCTGAGATAAATAATGCATGGGTCCCAGAAAATATAATTAATTTGTACTATAGTATTGGGTTCATCATTTTGCCGAAACAACAACGTCAAAAGGAGCTAACGTAGCGGGTTTAACCCCATGGCCGGGTTACAGGGTACATAACATATCAAAGCCGCGTCCCTTCATTCATTTTAGACCTATGTAGAAGACGTACCTACCTTTGAGGTGAGACAAAAGCATGGAGACGCCATTAAGCAAGCGACCGCCAGTTCCGTAGACTTGGGGTTGCGGATCCTTGTAGACGGTTTGAACGTGCAACTTCCATTCGAAGTCAAAACTGCGGATGTTTCCCAGCGGATGTTCATACTGTCGCTCGTAGTACTCGGAGAAATTGGTGATAACGCGGATGAATTCGTAGAAGTTGGCCAGAAGACTCACCGGTTTCACCACCAGATGTCGCCACAGGCGCGTGGCATTGTTAACCAGGTGCCGCAGCTTCCAGTGGTCAATGGTGTATTGGTAGCCGGCGTGGAGAGTGAATCGTTTGCGCGTGAACACGTAGTCTTGAAACACGAACACGGCCCAGCACTTGTCTGAATACAGGGGTGTATCTACCTGAACCCCTCGTCCTCTATTTATTTCGGTGGTCGCCGCGACCAAAAGGCGGACCTCGGGCGACCAAAAAAAGCGATCGCATCAAATGCTACCAGTGAAGTGAACCTCCGATGGCGTTTGGTGGACACACTTTGTCAATTTTGTCGGAGGGGGTCGCATTTTGGTCGCGGCGACCATCGAAATAAAGGAAGGGTTACAAAATAGGGGGGGGGGGGGGGGAGGGGGGTCACCCCGTTTCAGTATCCGGAGCCCCTCCCCCGATTTTTGCAGCTCTAAATTCGAAATATATTAATGGGGGTTCTGTCATATCTACTGCAAACGATATGAAGATTAGAAATTAGAAGCATGATAAAGGGATACATAAAGTGACCTTATGTTATGACCTATGAGCAGGCATGCGCGAGCGAAGCATTTGTAATCAGTTTACGAAACTAAGCACGAGCGAAATCTATGCAGATATACTAGGATTGCTTTCTGGTTGAACTATGCTATCCAGTTGGGTAAAAGGTTAGAGCGTTGAAGCGTATTACGAACAAAATACGACAGGTTCTGCCCCTCTGAATCTGAAACCTTTTGATACACCCCACGTTCCATTTTTGGAGCTGCACCTGACCCTCTCCTCTGCTCAATTTTGCACCCCAGAATATTCTAGGTCTGGATACACCCCTGGAGTAGAAACTTTGCAACCAATGCTGACAAACCAAGCTGCAGCGATAGCGGTAACGCATGGGAAGATAGGCGAAAATCTCCTCCAGTATGATATCGGGCAATAGGGCCCAGCCATCTTCATTCACGCCTCGATTTTGATCCTCAGCGGATGTCAAGCCAATTTCAAACCACATGTTCCGTTCGATCCGAGCAAAATGAGCGCAACTACTCGCACGTACTGTAGGCATATTTTGTATGCTGTGCACAAAAGCTTAGTAGGTAGGTAGCCCGACAACAGCTGCTTGCTATCCTAGCCAGAAGCGTTTTAAAGACAAGAGGTAGCACCAAGCACAGATAAAGCGAAAAGCATTTCGAAATGAGGTAAAACTGCTGTAGAAAAGCAACACTCATCGTCAGCTGAGCTTCGAAAACTTGATCGGGTAGAGCTTTATCGAATGGTGCACGGTTCATACGTACGTACGTGAAGATAGCTGCCAAGGAACGGTTGGTGGGTGTTTGTTTGAAGGAACAGAGCACCTTTACACGCACATATTCACTGGCGCAATGCCACAGCAGTTTACAAAGGGTACTATGTCTGTATGTGGGACTACTAAGTAATGGCAGTGGACCACCATCATCCTCAAAACATTTCGCATCGTCAACCAACAATCTTCAAATAATAGCAATACGGCAATACAATCAACAATAGAACAACACAACATGCTTTCCTTTCCTACAACATAGGCCTACCTACACACAGTCCCTAACAAAACAACAATTCATTCAACTCAAGTTTGCACAGTACCTTATAGTAATCCGGACATGTTACGCGCTATGCAAAATGTCGTCCACCCAGAGTCAACAAACAACTAGTGGTAAACTTTGTCTGTTTTTACTTGGTCATAGTTAGTTACGTACATACCGATACCATTACACCATCACAGAGCTGGAATGATCCATGTCATGTGTACGCATGGAGATGGATGATGCATTCTTTCTTCGCGAAACGTCAACTTCCAGCCATTTCAACTTTCTCCAGAATTCAGACAAGAAACTCGGAAGCTGCCATGAACTGACTTCCAATTCTTCATCACTGGTCAAAGTTGGCGTTCCAGTGGAATCAAAATGCTAAGAAAAATGTTACACCAAGAATCAACAATTTATACGCGCTAAAATTTCTGGACTGTAAAGTACTGACCGACTGCAGTAAAAACAAGGTACTGTTGGGTAAACCCGGCCACCTAAGCGCCTTCAAACTTGCTGTTTCAATTACGAACCAAATAGCTCATTTGAAAAATCGATTGATATAATATTTGCTTCAGTCGGTCCATCGGTTGCTGAGACATGCAGCCCTGAAATTAGGTGTCAAGATTTACCCCAAAGTACCACCCCAAGTACTGAACTGACCTTTCTCGACACTGCAGAGTTGTTGAATCGCTCATCCGTTGCCACCGCCCTCCACACTTGACAACGCAGCAGCTTCTGAGACAGTGCGTGTTGTTCCAGCACACATCTACCTGACTGACTCATGGCCGCTTGAGTAAACAGCGCCTGGAAGAAACAAACATGGTCAAGTTAGTATAGTCTACTCGGCTAAGCATCAAAATCAGAAGAATGCAAGTAAAGGCAGTTAGTTCAGTTCAACAAGGCTACCCCTAGGAAAAGCTTAGTGCTCGGCTTTTAGGCAATAACGCTCACACAACTAGCGTACGCAGGGGTAACGCTCAGCCATGCGCACCGACGTGCGCCGCGCGCAGCCATGGACTTCTGGAAACAAACGCACCACCAGAACACAAGTCAGAATAACGCCAAGCGTACGCTGAATAACTTTGTCTTCACGTGTCCAATGTGAGCATGCCATTTACTTACTACCCTACAGTAACCTCTCTCTGTATATATCATAAACACATGGCATTCTTCCAGCACCCACAATAACGTACCAGCTTTCCTTGGAATACGTGCAGGGGTCTGAGCGAGAGGGAGGGGTTCTTCCTCAGTTCCATCACTCGCAGATCGTCCAACCCGAGACTGTCGATGAGATGACGCAAGAATCCACGCTCAGCCAGATGAGACATCAGATTGCCATCTCTCAAGGCATCTTCGTGTACAACAGCCGACAGCAACGACAGGGCCATTGTCTGAAATAGTACATAGGCTACAAAGAATCCTGGACTGGAGATATTACAATATGTAAACTGGGCATTTGTAGATTGATATGGTAGTGTATAGTGTACAAAAAATAGATATCTCACCCCCCCCCCCCCCCCCCCCCCCCATCTGCTCTATCAATGTACCCCCAGAGCCCAGAGTCCTCGAAATAAATATTCACATTGCTTCATCGGATGCATTCGTTTTAGGGTACTGACATTTCTACTGCCACAATTTGACGACCCATCTCTTCAAAGCCTGTTGAACTCAAATATACTCATACCGATGCTGTACTTACAAATAAAGAGGTACGTACTCGCGTGCACATACGTATATCCAGTATGTAAATGTAGACATAGAAAGAAGCACAGTGTTGAGTGGCTTGGTTAGTTTGTGTACATATACACACAACAGGTGCAAGACTCGAGACAAAAGTCGAATAGAACCAACTGAAAGGGAGAAGAATGTCGGGCGCCTTTGCCTTCAGTTTAAGCTTGCTTCTTTGACAGCTCCTTCCCACCTGCTTCGCTACCCAAACTGCTGCCAGATGGAACACCATTGTCTCTGTGATCCCAGCGTTTCAATAGGCCTTGTTTATCTCTGCACTTGACTTGGCGACACACATATTCAGTGCAGCCAGCTGGACAATAGAGGGTAACTCTTGTCTCGTCCGCCTCACTCTAATTCTGCTGTCAAAGCTGACAAAAAGCACTTGATCGCTTGCTGCTTCAAGAGTTGCACAAGCAGTGTGGAAGCAAGGACAAACAACCCTTGCCATAGTTGGTCCAAGAAAGAGGTCAACTGATAATAAAAGCCAACAGAATTGATGAGTGATGTGCAGCAATCAGTTCATGATCAAATGCATCAAGGTGGGCAGACGACTCTACCACAAGCTGGGAGTCAAGCACTACTTCATCTTCGGCTTCTACTTTCTATTCCTCAATGTCGGAGCAACCATATTCTACATACTGGAAGCAGAGCCAGCAGCCACATTCATCTACAACTGGAGACACACCCTGCGACAAAATCGCACCAACTATCTGAGGACAGAAGTGATGCCTGCCCTGTTCAACAACTCTCACTTCCTCATATTCATCAATGACATGAAAAGCGAGGGCATATTTCACCTGCTGGACAATAAGTTGGCAGAGTACGAATGGAGAGTTGGTGTCACACCACCGGCTCCAGCCTACCAATGGGATTATCTCAACTCCATTCTCTATGCATTCGATGTGGCCACTACCATTGGCTCTGGCTATCTGTATCCACTGACTCAAGCTGGAAAAATTGCCACCATTGTCTTCTGGTAAAATTCTACGTGAAATACAGGTGCTCATAAGTAATCTATCTATGTACGTATATATGACATGACTGTTCATTCCAAGCACAGCAATCTCAAGAATTGGTGAGAGTTGTGCATTTCTCCACTGCTTCAGCACCATAGGAATGCCAATCACCCTGTTGGTTCTTCGTGACTTGGTTGGCCTGCTGACACAGCTGCTCAACTATCCAGGCTTTCTGCTGGCCAGATGTTGGCACGCATTCCGCTTCTGTACCCTGGCTGCAGTGGATGAGGAAACGCTGCGGCTGCAGGGTGCCATTATGGAAGGTCGCCAGCTGAATCGCCGCTCTCTCCTCATAGAGACCATGCTGCACATTCCAACAGTGGTGGCAGTGTTCGCCATTGCTGGTTGGATCTTTGCTGGCTCCTTCCTTTTCTGTCTGTGGGAGAAAGACTGGAGCATGCTTACTGCCTTCTACACTAGTCAGCCCACCCAGAGCTTGTTTGTATGGGATGCTCAGCCCACCATCATACTACCATCAAAAATATTTTTGCAACCATGTTTTTCCACATATGTAGGTATTCTTGTACTCTTCAAAGACTGCATAATCTCCCCCAATACTACTCATCTATCCTTTACACAGACCCCACAGTTTGCAACGAAGTTGATAAAAGTGGACAACCATGACCACTGGCTTTCCATCTCACTCACACTGAAACAAGTATGCTCAGGGTGGACTGACTGGGTGTACTTTTGTTTCAACTCACTCTCCACATTGGGTCTTGGCGACGTTGTGCCCTCTGAGCCCAAACTGCATCTGCTCATGTCCATCTATACCTTCATAGGGCTTGGTGTCCTGGCTCTGTTCATCAATCTTGTACATGTCAAAGTATCCAGGGCTTACTGGTTGGAATTGGCTGCCTCTGGTCAAAAGAAGAAGCCGATTCACATTACTACATCACACATAGGCGATGAGAAACCAGCAGTTGCAATGGCTTCCCCTACAAATGGTCACTATCCCCCAGTACCACAAATGGAGGATCAGCCACCTGTCAATGGGACCTCCATGCAAAGAGCAACAACCGCAACAGTGCAGCTACATGAGCAGCGCTGCAGCTACATACTGGATGAGGAGATGAGCATGATGTCAGATCTGGAGTACAGTTCCTGTGTCACACTGGGCATTCTGCAGATGCAAGAAAGGAAGCCACTAATCCAGCATCAATCCAGTGAATCATCTCCAACTCCTCAGCTGGCTACTACTGTAAAACTACAAAAATAAGGGATGTTCCATGATAAAAATTAGCCAAGAAATTCAGTCCCTAATTTTTGATACAGTTTCCTGGGACAGCCTTGTAAAACACCATAGAATAGCTTTTTTGTTCCTTAAGTTGGGACGCACTCTAATTCCGGAGTTTTACAGTACTACAACCCAGACCGACATCACCGTTCCACCTGTCACGCAACAACTACTGAGAAGCATTCAGCAGCAGCAAGAGATGAGTGCAGCTGGCAGAAATGGAAGAAGGAGGACACAAGGCGTGCTGAGAGTTCATCAACAACCTCGTCCGCCACCTCCACCAGTCTCCATTTACGACCACCACCATCACCAACCACGATCAAACGATGATGTGGAAAGCCTATTTCGTGAAATTTATGACTAGTAGCGCAAGAGCAGAGTAGAAGACGATGAAAAGCTCTAACTTGGGTGTCCCGGTTTGTGTGGCAATGTGCTTCTTTCTTTGGACGTTTGACTATCAGTATACGTATGTGTGGTATGCTTTGCATAGGATGTCTGTGTGGACGTATGAGTACATACGTATGTGTGGTATGCTTTGCATAGGATGTGTGTGTGGACGTATGAGTACATACTGTACGGTTCAGTCACATGTACACATGGTCGGATAATGTAGGCTGTATATAGAATCCTTCAATTTGTAGTCCAACCGAAAATAGCACTACCCAAAAATCTTAGAGCGAATACAGTAAGTAAAATAGTAACAAATACTGTAAACTGGGATATTTTCGGATATGGTATGGTACTTTTTTCGGACAGGGGCTTTTCAAACATTTCGGACAATTGCTGCCCTCGTCTCGTACTGGTAAAATTTTCGGAATAGGGGTATGCAATTTCGTTGTCCGAATTCTCCGAAAATTTCACCGTTAACAGTACAAAGGTACGCTAGCGAGGTCAGACAGAAGCCGCGTCGCACGCGTCCCCTGGCCGCTAGTTTTACCCCATGGCCGGGTTTACCCCACAGTACCCCACATACCTTGGCGAGATCAGACGCCGCGTCGCACGCGTCCCTCGCCGCCAGTTCCGCCAGTTGCGCGGCGTAGGCCGCCAAGATCTCGCGCTGTTCCTCGCGGAGTCGATCGCGCAAACTGCGTCCCGCGAAACAGAACTCAACCTGCTCCTCCTCCTTCTCTGTCTCCTTCTCTCGCTTCATCTCTGCTGCTCCAAGGTGGAAACTGTGGAAGTGGGAGGAGGAAGCGTCACCTGCACCACCGGATAGCGAAGGAGGAGCAGATGCAGCAGCTACTGCTGGAGGACGGTGCACAAGTCTCAGCATATTCAGCACCGCCGAGAACAGATCGCATCTGGCCGACCACACGCGATAGTCGCCTTAAAACAAAATTACGAAAATTCTGATAAGAGTACATTTACGTACGTAGCGGGTGACGTACATACTGCGAGTGGCGCTGTAACATGCGGCTACAGCTGGGGAATCGATCAAGACCGGGGGGGGGGGGGGGGGGGGGGTACCCCTGCCAGAAGCCACCGTCGGTGACGTGACGTAATATGTAAATGATCCCTTACTGCCGTTGGCTATACGTATACAAATACACACACATACGAAGACTTCCGTATCTACGTACATTATTGTATTTACCTGTGCATAGCCCCCACGCATTGCCCCATATTGGCAAAACAAAAAATGCCCTATGCAAAGCCGCCCTATGTACAGCCCCAATGTACCGTAGGGTACCTGAAGCTACCTATAAAAGCTGGTCATAAACTATCCATGGCCACTCCCACACCAAGCTAAGATGCTCCCATGGGGCTGTGCACAGGTAAATACGGTGGTACCTGGTTTAATGGCGAATTCCAGCAGCGAGCGGAAGGCCGGGGCCAATCCGGCCAGATGGCGCCACTCTGCCGTCTCCTTGCGTCGCCGCGGCGCGCTGCTCTGGTCCAGCAAACTCACGTAGTAGTCGGGAGGCGTAGCAGACGTACCAGTGGTGGACGTACTGGCGCCGGCTGTGGTATTTGCAGCAGTAAGGGGAGCAGTGGGGGAGCGAAAAAGTCGACGCAGCCAACTGCTCAGATGCAGAGAGGCGCGCGCTACGCCCCTGCCGATTTCTGGCAGCAAAACGTCCGCGTCCAATGCCTGAGAAAATAATAAAAAACACAGATAGGGGGTACTATGGGGTAAACCTGGCTATCTAGTCCTTTCAAAATAAAGAAGGTGGTACTGTGACGTACGTACTGCATACGTATGGCAATAGCGTCCGAGGCCAGCAGTGTACGTAAACTAGTGCTACATACTGTAGGTACGAAAGGCGAGAGTTTAGTCATCTGTCCTTGGACCGGTACCTGGCCGTGTGACCAAGTCCGAGGGTAGCGGGTTCGATTCCCGTTCGGTCCTATTCCCCCCCCCCCTCGCCCTCTCTCGGGGCCCGGCTATCACAATAAGGAACGCGGCAAGTCACCGTACGTTCCTTTTCATTGGAGTACGTGCCTTTAGAAATTCTCTATTCTTCAGAAAATCCCTGATAATAAAACTGGTCGGGTTTTACCCTTTGAGCCATCGGGGTGCTCGGCTTACGTACACAACCCGTTTCGTACCCCGGTTTTCGTACCTGCTCATTTGGTACACTTTGCAGTTCGTACCGGACCCACCTGGTACACTCTTCGATTCGTACCCCAATTTTACGTACACAATTTGTTGGCAGTGCGATTCGTACACTTGCATTTGGTACACAAATTGTTTCGTACATTCTATGGTAGGTACACTTCCCAGTACGTATACACATTATTCTTTGGTCCTTGAAGGGTTCTCTGGCTTAGGCTGAGGCTTAGGGTTAGGCTTAGGCTGAGGGTTAGGCTTTGGCTTAGGCTTCACCTTAGGCAGAGGCATAGGCTTAGGGTTAGGCTTAGGCTGAGGCAATCTGGGGGCAAATTTTGGGGAAAATTTTCCTTCTCGACCTATCCAATCCACTAGGCTTTTCGTTATGAGCAGAACGACAGTTTAGTAGCTTCACTTGCGTAGCTATTGTTGATTTCGACAAGCATGTATGCTTGGAATGACCTGTAGGTACAGTACTGTAGCTGTGCAAATTTGTGTGTGCACGTATCTCTAAGTGTACGAACAAAAAAGTGTACGAATCGGGGGTGTCAAATGTACGAAATGAAAGTGTACCGATCAACAAGTGTACGACAAAAGCAGTGTACGTAATGGCATGGGTACGAAAGTGTAAGTGTACGAAACGTGCGGGTACGAATCAGCAGTATACGAAACGGTGAGTGTACGTAATGCGAGCAGATCGAGCCATCAACCCCATCGGGCAATACACCAATCCTTACCGTACTTTCCTACCGCTTATCCTTAAATGTACCTTTCGTAGCAACGCGTTCAGAAGTTGGGCAGCGAACGCGATGAGTGTCTCCAGCGGGAAGGCGGCGGCATCCATCAAAGGGGCTTTCCACGCCAGAACCTCCACCAGTTGGCACCAGCCCTGGAAACTGCACACGGCAGACTCCGCAGCCAACTGCACACTGTTGAACTCCACCACGTGACACAGTAGCGTCTCTATCTCCTGCGCAATTAAAACTGAGTGTTAACTACAGTCCATTAGCAAAGAAGGTAGCCGACAAAAACCTGAGGCGCGATATGCCAAATTCACCACTTGCCTGCCACCTATTTATCATACAGTAATTTTGCGCCTCTGGCAGCTGAATTTTGGGGCGCAAATGGAAAACTGGGGCGAAAATGCGCCTCAAGTTATCACGTACCTACCCCCCAGATTAGCTACACAATTACCTGCCTTGTAGGCTACAATGGGGTAGATCCGGCCATGGGAAAATCCGGCCACCCAAGTTTCATGGCCGCATAATCTCGCGACCAATGGACCGATTGTGACAAGTACGATATCAATCGATTCCTCGAGCTCTCCTCTTTCAAACGAGCTATTCGGTTGTTCGTCATTTGCTGAAAGAGCAAGTTCACAGGAGCATTATATGGCCGGGTTTACCCCACAGCACCCTACCTACCTGCTTGATTTGAGGTTGATGAGGTGCCAGCTGAGTTCCGCTGAGTGCAGCCAGTTCATTCATCAGCAAACTGTGCAGTCGGCCCACGTCACATTGCGCGTACGCGCCACATAATGACGTCATCGTGACCGTAGAAGAGCAGGCACTGATCAGCTGAAAGCAGAAGGAATGACGTAATACAATATGTAGGGTAGCGTCAGCGTGGGGAAAAACCGACCATTCGGGGGAAATCAGCCAATCTTATTGCGGGCTTACTCACCCCCATCTAGCCAAGGTTGTTATGAAGTAACCTGTGATAACCTTTTCAAAAGCCATGGTATGTTTTGAATGGGGTAAAACCGCAAGACGGGCGGATTTGCCCCACGCCATCCTACCTGAACTGATGCATATGCATTTTTAAGATAAAATAGGTCGAACGCACGTAAGTACGAACATTCGATATTTTTTCCGCATCGAAATATTGCAGCTTCGGATCTTTGAGTTCCTGCACTGAAAACTGCATCTGCTGCAGCCAAGCCACAAGTCTCGCTGCGTTCGTACCGCCATGAGAAGCGACATCTACACAAAGCACAGACTTTCAACACGTAAAACCAAGTTAGATTGTGCGGGGTAATTGGGGCCCGGGGGTAATTCGGTTCACTCAAACCTATTCGGGGGTAATTCGGAGCGGAGGCAATTGGGAGTAATCCAATTACCCCATATTACTGATTACCCCCTATTCTGGGGTAATCGGGGCCGGGGGTAATTCGGGCCACTCCAACCTATTTCCAGCTCACTTGCTGAGTTTCCCATCATCGCCCCACCAAACTGAGTTAAAAGATCTGTATAGGTGGTCCGAATTGCCCCCACCCCCAGCCGGTCCAAATTATCCCGCACTGTTATCATATGTCTACAATCAGTCAGCCAGTAGGCCCATTATTCAGCTGTGTAAAGTTGTAAGAAGTCGAGCAATGCAGTACGTACCAGTTGTTTCGGACAGTGGCGCTCTTCTGTCCACGGTTACAACGGAGAAGTCTCGACCCAACGAAAAATCCACCATTGACTTGTCCACAGACAATTTGTCATCTACAAAGACAAGACTGGTCTTGCCGCATTGCACAAATAAATACAGAAAACAGATGTAATGCAATCATTGCTTCGTATCTGCCCAGTTGAAACAAAATGCCACAGGTACTGCGCGCTTGTATTGCACGTACCACAGACATCCTGACTTCCTATCACAGAGAAGTCAGCAGAAAGAAACACAAGAAAATGACCCCATGGAAGGCACAGAAGCAGGCTAATCCTTGCCACAGTGCATTCTTGTACGCACTGCCCAGCTCAGCTGATTAGCAAATAATGCATTCACCTCATCTCAGACTCTTCCCTGCTTGTGTCCAATCCAAGATGCGTATAAGCTGATCGCCTTATTTGTTTACTGGTTGCGCATCCGTAGGTAAATGCTATGTACGTTAATTCTCTATTCAGCAACTACCGTACGTACGTACACAGAAAACATTCCGTATGCAACCTATAGGCCTACTTACAGCGGCGATTACTTCATACGTACGTACATACATGCGCACATCTATACTGTAAAGCTTCGTGTATAACCCCCCTTCGAATATAACCCCCCCTCGTGTATAACCCCCCCTATTTGGTGACTAACGATTTTTATCCCCCCCTCTAACCAAAATTTTTAAAACGCGTAAAACGCGCAAATAAAGCAAAATAAGCATGTTGGTGATGATTCTGCACATTTTGCTTGGTCTCGTGTATAACCCCCCCTCGTGTATAACCCCCCTCGAATCGGCGACTAACGATTTTTATCCCCCCGGGGGTTATACACGAAGCTTTACAGTATTTGACAACAAAACCGCGGTGGCTTCCTCAATTCGCCATTTTTCTTTCCCTCTTCAAGCGCAAAAGTTTGACGACAGCCTCATCATAAGTAAAGTGGCCTTATCTGACCAGCCTCAAGTAGCCACTCAACCTCACCATAAAACCATATTTTGTCACCCCAATATTCCTTTATCGGCAAACCTCCGAAAACTCGAAAGGTGGCATAAGCGCAGCAAAGAAAAGTGGATCAAGCAAAGATCTTTTCATCTGTGATTTACGGAAAGGTGGATGAAATAAATACTCACTCCGCTCAATATATCTTCGACCTGCTTAAAGGTAAAGCAACTGTAACGAACCACTGCTTCCGTCTAAATCCAAATGAAATAACAGGATAAATAGGATAGATAATAGTCATAAACAATTATGGGGATAAAATATGTCACATCTTTGGCAGCAGGTCATAAACACATTTGTTTATGAGTCTGACATATGACCATCATACCATTTCATGTTTTCATCATTGCCCTGTACCATTATTCACCATTACAGAACACCCTCCATGTAACTAGGCTCATGACCGACTGTTCAACCCAAACAAAGTCAGGCAGCTTTCTCTGCTGCTTACTCAGACATCCGACCCGCTTAGAAAATGCCTGTTCAACGAGAATTGTCTGTGGAGAAAAATAGGCTGCGAAAAATAGAAATTCATTCATGGATTCCGTTCCGTGTTTTCTTTTCGTATTCCAATTTTGCGAGAGTAATGTGTATGTAAATTAAATTGCGCAGCCACGACGAGCAATAGCCCTAAAATGGAACAGCGAAAAGCCTAGAGCTTGACGACGCCACTACAATCACCAGATCCATGAATGAAACCAGAAACAACATCTACCGTAACCGCCTGTAGGACAACATTACATTACACATCGTATGAAATCATGCGTTTGCTTTGCTTTCAGAGGAAAAGCAAATCTTGGCTAAAAGAGTCATGCAGCCAACAAGAAGAAAGAACCTGCCGCCTTCTACTTCTACTTCATCGCCAAACTATTCATCAGTTGCACCAGGTGAAGCTTACTCGAGGACTCCAGCTTACAACTGCATCACCTGCATCTCAGCTGCAGCTTCACCAGTGGTAGCTACTCCAACTGGTGAGCGCACTTACAAGCGATTATCGTCAACCTCAACCGTTCAGCTGCCTTTTCCCCGATTCACCATGTTCTTACATGGGATCCTTCACATATAACGTACTCGCGTACAGTTTTGGACAGTGGTCCATGGCACTTTTTGTACATAGGCCTAAAGGTCTGGTTCTGGTACAACATAGCCCACATTATCATCTTACCACATATCAAATATGATCGAGAAATATCATATTTCTAGGTCTCAAGAAAGTTGAGGTTCAACAGTCCTAGACCAATATTGTTTTACTTTTTTAGCCTTTTCAGCGCGACGTTGCATACAGTACCCTTGTTCATAACTTAATTTTGCGCCCCTGACCATACCCCTTTCTGTCCCCCAAGGATCTCCCTCTCCCTCTGAGCTCTGAAGGACCCCCTCCCCCCCGAGACCTGACGTAATATGTGAAAGATCCCCGTCTCCACTGCTCTGCGCTCTCCTACTCGGCATGTGTTTCGGGGCGGGCAGTCCCAAAACCGCCGACGCCCTACCTCTGGTCGCCTATCCCCGTTCCGGCGAGTTGTTCCTCCACGTGGCAGAGTACGGTCGCACCGCCATCTACTTGGAGCAGTTCCTGCGCGCAGTGGATGTGCTTGCGTTCAGCATTCTGACTGCTACCTTAAAGGGGGGATCTGGCAGCGAAATTTTGTACGGAGGAGTCAAGTTCCAAGTTTGGTACACTTGACAGCACCTAACAAGTATGTAAACTTCGCCCCTCTTCCGCGCTAACCTATTGTTCAGGAGCCGATTTTGCTTGTGTCGATGCAGGAAACCAGTAGAAAGCACGAAAAAATCAAAATGGTGCCGAAATATACATACTTTCTATCTGGCTTTCTGCGCATCACAGAGGCAGTATCGGCTCCGAAACTGGGGTAAGATCAAAAGAGGAGCAAATTTTACATAGGTATTTTCAATTACAAAACACCCCCCTAAAAAAACGGGAGAAAAAAAAAAAAAGAAAAAAAAAAAGGAACCAAAAAAAAACCGAGAAACCACAAACACAAAACAAACAAAAAAAAAAACAACAAAAAACCCAAAAAGAAACAAAAAAACAAAACCACCCACCCACACCTCGGAAATGCTTGCTAAACTTTCGTTGGACTGCACCATACAACAGTACATTGCATACATGCATCAACCATTGCATACATGCATCAACCATACTATGAATGACTCATCTCATATGAATTGATGCAACAGAAAACCAGATCCCTTCCAACAGAACAATAGCAATACGGTCGCGGAAAACCATTCAATGTCAACCCCAGTTCACCGACATCATACCAGCGCAAATCCACATATGTTTTAAAGTATGTAAGTATGTTGTACATGGCAAGAGCGAACATCGCATTTTAAAAAATAACTCGTGACCACGCTAAAGCAACCTGTTTTTCCTGAAGGCAGAAACTTCTCGGTTATTCAAAAATTTTAGCCACCATACACCCCTGAAAAGGTCAAGTGAAAGCGATTTCTGTTGATATCCATGTGAAAAATTTTGATAGCTAGATCATCTCTAATCATGGATAGCAATATTCGCATTCCCGACTATGATGAACTAGAGAATAACTGCAAGATACTCCAATGTGCACTGGAAGGCACGTTGAATGTGGGCATCGTAGTTTTCGCCATATGTCTTGTCCTACTCACACTCAGCTATTTGGCCAAATCCTTAAAACTTTTTTATGTCGCCTGGCAAAGAACAAACCACAAACAATCACAACAACAACATGGCCAAAGCATTCGTCATCAAGCTTCTTCTTATTCAGGATTATATGAAACACCGACAAAGGAGAACAACAACAAATCATCGCTGCACTTTTTGCACACGACTCGAATGGAAGTGTGAGGGAAATGGGAACCAAAAAGGAACCGAAAAGAAATGGACTGCTTATTTGTTGACATGTATTGTACATACTTGGAGGTAGAGGGAAAATCCGAAGTTAAGATTGGGATTATTGAGAATAATCCAGTGATACCAACTAATTGCATTCTGCGGTCAGTACTTGCGTGCTCGCACCTTATCAATTCGCTGTTGCAGGTTTATTTCATACCTCAAGGTAAATGATATGATTTCACAGCTGGTAGTAAATGATATGATATGCTCTGCCATAAAATGAGCAAGCCAAATGCATTTTTGAGGTGTGATATGGTGTGCAAATGTATAGTTAGCCTATTACATCTCACTTCTTCCAATAATCGGAACAAGCCTAATTGTAAGTAATGTTTCGTGTATGTAAGCCCCAACATGGGCTGCTAAACGGTCATTGGGCTGATAGGCTTACAGAAGCCCACAGCGCATAGTAAAACATCCATCACCATGAAAGACTCACATGAATTGATACTACAGAAAAAACAGATCCCTTCAAAGCTGGATCTCGGAACAATAGCATAGTACTGTAAACGGGGATATTTTCGGATGGTCTTTTTTCAGACAGAAGGCTTTTTCAACATATTCGGATGGGGAAATTTTCGGACAGATGTCTGACCTCAATGTGCATGCACGCACAGTGACATTTTCTGTATTACGTACGTATGTGTACGAACGTACTGTAGACTGTACATATGTAGAGCGATTGGCGAGCTAGTGCTAGTATTTAGCGGTAGCATACTATGAGTTCGGACCAAACAGGCACAATATTGTATGGGTGTACTGCACTTGCTCACCCAATGCACAACGATAAAGGCGGGCAGTTAGCAATACGTACTGTACATACGTACGTACTGTACTGTACATGGAAATCTGCTGTACGTAAATAAAAAATTCGGATGGTAATATTTTCGGACAGAATTTTTTGTCTGAATTGTCCGAAAATTTCCCCATTTACAGTAATAGCTCAGAGCCGCGAAAAGCCATTCAATTTCATCTCCAGCTCACCTCACACCATTGCAGCATCACAATAAGCGAGAGTACATCATAAAGTACTGCATGCATGTACAATAGTACTTATGGCATGTTCTTTGCACTTGTACACAATTTTAGCTGCTGGACGAGAGGAGAAAAGGAGGAGGAGGGAGGCTGAGTAGCCAACGAGGTTGTTGCTTCCTCTCGGCCACTTCCCTGGCTTCGATCTCCTTGTGCACTAGTTTGTCTCTCCCCATCTGCCTCTGCAGCTTATCTTCCTTCGCCTGCACTTTCATCTGCTGCACCTTGATTGTGTCAGGCTTCCTTCTTCGCATGTACTGCTCATGATTGCCCATGCACAGCGCCAAGATCTGCTTGTTGATACGGAAGCGAGGAGCGAAAAAGGAGAAATTGGGGGCTTTCTTGTCTATAAATTTTACAGTGAATTTTTTGTCATTGAACCTGATATTGTGTATTTCGCTCCAGGGAAAACCGATCTTGGGTGTCAGCCTGTCCATCTTCTCATAGATGTTCAGACCGAGGGCGTACACTCCCAACCACAACTCGGATCCCTCCTTGTTCCGAATCTCAAAGTAAGTGATTCCGTACATCTCGAGATCCTGACACACCTTCAGATACTCCATCATCGCATCCTCCCTCATCATGCTGTGATGATCGGCCCACCAGGTCACGATTTTCTCCTCCCACTGCTCTTGCGACAATTTGTGCTGCTCTTCCACCCTTTGTGGAAGAAGGCAGTCATTGGCGAGGCATCCTTTCTTGTGGAATTCTGGTGAGTAGTCGCCATACTTGGCTTGCATGGCATAGCTACTCAACAGAAGGCAGGTCTCTGGCGAACAAAAGAGTGCATCCAACAAAATCAGATCCTTCACTTGCAGATAGAAAAGGCGCAGTGTGAAATCCTGAATAATTTCTTTTGAGACATCTCCAGGAAAGAACTTTGCTCTGAACTTGAATTGCAGTGTATTCCCCTTCTCCTTCTTTATATCCAGATTCACCACCTTCTTGTTGAGCTTGAGCCAGGTAATGTAGCCTTTTCTATCTGTATACTGCAGACCAAAATACCAAATCTCCTGCAAACCGATTGCCTTCACAACTTGATCAAAGAGCTGTCTGCCAGTGGTACTGGGCTTAATTGCGAACTCTAGCTCTGCGTCAATTGTCGACACCTGGACATTCACCAGTTTTGAAGGCATGACGATTCTTGCAAGTTAGCTGCTGTTACTGGAAAAGCATGAAGGGAACTGCACAGTAATCTCCCAAGTCCTGTAGGTCACACCATGGCAAACTCCTTAGGATAAGCATAAAGATCCTTGTAAAAATAACCCCACTTGAGTGATGATTGATAGGCGATTCTTCTTAGAACGTTGGGTACTGAATATGTTAGCCCTTCATACAGGGTGATTTATTTCTCCTGGATGATTTTGATTGCCAATTTCAACAGGTTACCCTGCACCGATTTTGCTCAAATTTTGCCCACATATTCCCGAGTGTTTACCATTTACTTGGTAAAAATTTCGAGGTGAAATACTGTATTGGTGGTCAGAATTTCCCCTTCCTTTCAAAATTGCAATTTCGAACTTTTTCTACTAACTTCTTACTGCTAAATCATTGAAAGACTCTTTTTGTAGCCCAGCGGCTCTTTCCTAGGGGCAAAATACGTAGTTTTAGCCAGATGGAACCTAAGAACTAAGCAGCCAAAAAACATTGACAGCTTTGGTGGCATTGCTTGGAGATTGTCTCATTCCTCATCAGTGCTGCTCATGCCTCATCAGTGCTGCATCCTCAGCTGATGAGCCATAATCACTGATCTGATGACTCTCGAATTCTCTCTGGGGTTGTAGAGAAGGAAAAAGGGTAATACAAGCCGTTTACCGTGCAGCATATTAACTCGAAATTTTTACCAAATAAATGGTAAACGCTCGGGAATATGTGGGCAAAATTCGAGCGAAATCGGTGCAGGGTAACCTGTTGAACTTGGTAAACAATATACCGTATTTTTGGGTGTATAGCCCCATGGGGGTATACAAAAATTGAGAGGTCCAATGGGGGGGGGGGTTATACACTAGGGGGATATACAATGGGTGGGGATATACAGTACATAGGACAAAATTTATGTTTATGAGAGGTCTGTAGAGGCATGCTTTTGAGGTCAAAAGTATGTGTTTTAGGGCATAATCGCGGTTAAAACAGGGTTATTCTAGCACAAGACATGCTCAGCTAAGCCTACAGGCATAGCAGCATGGTGTAGGAGTAGCTATAGCTAGCATAGGACAAGCTATGTACATAGGTAGGTCAGGTACCCTACAGTACATGGGGGTTATACAGAGTGTCTCATAATAAACCGAACACTTTTCCGTGCATGTAACTCTGGAACCACATCTTTGATTTCCATGCGGTTTTTTGTATTTAGTAGCCAAGGCTTCAACTTAGATGTGTACAAAATTTCAACTATTTTCTCCACATACTTCGGAAGTTGCGACGGTTTGAATCTCGAAACTCAAAATCGACGTTTTTCTTCAGTATGGGGAAAAAGTGTGGTCTTAACTTTTCAAGATACCCTGTTCCATCCGTTTGCTATGGTGGAACTGGGGATAATGCATAAGATACAGATTTACTAGCATTTTGGGACCTCTTTTTTTATTACAAGACTAATTTTATCTTGGACCATGCACAAAAGACCCCCTAAATCGGCACTACCAGTGCGAAAAACCCTCGTTTTTGACCGCCGGAGAAAGACGGTGTTTGAGCACCTTCCACTGGGTCTACAAAGCTAAAATTTTGTACATATCTAAGTTGAAGCCTTGGCTACTAAATACAAAAAACCGAATGAAAATCTAACGTGTGGTTCCAGAGTTACGTGCACGGAAAAGTGTTCGGTTTATTATGAGACACCCTGTACACACCAGGGGGGATATACAAAGGACAAAATTGATGTTTTGCCAATGGGGGTTATACACTAGGGGGTATACAATAGGGGGGATATACACCCAAAAATACGGTAATCCAGGAGAAATAAATCACCCTACACATATGTATGTACATCCGATGTGCATACTGTATGTAGGCTTACATTCGTATGTATGTATGTACATACTGTAGAGTAGGCCACATTTCACATCTTCCAAGAATCGGAAACTTTTGGAAAGAATCGGAAACTTTTGTTGCACCGATAGCCTTTGGTACGTCACATGATTACATACATAGGGAGCGTGTACAAATTACGTCAGGTGGTAGGGGAGGGGGGACCCCCCCCCTGGCCCAGCCTCTGACGTCAGTCTGATGGTGGGGGGGGGGGGGGGGGGTCGGCGCTCAGATCAATATTCTGACGCTGTCGGGCATTACGTACGTACATACACACACTGTACATTACAGTACATATCTATCTATTACTGTACATACATACTACATTACTTATAGTACAAATTATAATTCTAGGACCCATGTATTATTTATCTCGAGAACTACGCGACGTAGAGCAAAGCGGTCAAACTTCCACGGATAACTTTAGCTCGCCTCTCCAATAAAAAAACCGTTTGATTCTATCTGCTCTCAGTGTCGAGATCTCGCCAAATTCCTTCAGCACTGAAATCGTGTCACCTTTCGGCAGACGCTAAACCACGCAAACCACGACACCCTACGACCCTGTACGCCCGATGCGCATTTTCATCGTCTTCATCACGTATGCTTATTTCTGCCATTTTGATTTTTCGGGAGTTTGCGAGGTTTAGAATTGCCCAATGGTCCACGCCCGATTTGGCGATTTTAGTACTGAAGAAATTTGGCGAGATCTCGACACACAGAGCAGCTGGAGACAAACGGTTTTTTTATTGGAGAGGCGAGCTAAAGTTATCCGTGGAAGTTTGACCGCTTTGCTCTACGTCGCGTAGTTCTCGAGATAAATAATACATGGGTCCTAGAATTATAATTTGTACTTTAGTTAGTACATACATACACAACATGCTGCATATTATACCATACATGCATGTATTATGCATGCATTCGTCATTCATACATACGTATACGCAAGTACTACTACTACTACTGGTGTCACCACCGCTGACGCTGACGGGGGGGGGGGGGGGGGGGGGGGGGGTACGGCCTTTGGGCCAATTCTGACGCATGTATGTAATCATGTGACGTACCAAAGGCTATCGGTGCAACAAAAGTTTCCGATTTTTGGAAGATGTGAAATGTGGCCTACTCTACAGTATGTACATACATACATACGTATGTAAGCCTACATACATTATGCACACCGGATGTACATACATATGTACAGGGTGATTTATTTCTCCTGGATTATATTGATTACCAATTTCAACAGGTTACCCTGCACCGATTTCGCTCGAATTTTGCCCACATATTCCCGAGCGTGTACCATTTATTTGGTAAAAATTTCGAGTTAATATGCTGCACGGTAAACGGCTTGTATTACCCTTTTTCCTTCTCTACAACCCCAGAGAGAATTCGAGAGTCATCAGAGAGTGATTATGGCTCATCAGCTGAGGATGCAGCACTGATGAGGCATGAGCAGCACTGATGAGGAATGAGACAATCTCCAAGCAATGCCACCAAAGCTGTCAATGTTTTTTGGCTGCTTAATTCTTAGGTTCCATCTGGCTAAAACTACGTATTTTGCCCCTAGGAAAGAGCCGCTGGGCTACAAAAAGAGTCTTTCAATCATTTAGCAGTAAGAAGTTAGTAGAAAAAGCTCGAAATTGCAATGTTGAAAGGAAGGGGATATTCTGACCACCAATACAGTATTTCACCTCGAAATTTTTACCAAGTAAATGGTAAACACTCGGGAATATGTGGGCAAAATTTGAGCAAAATCGGTGCAGGGTAACCTGTTGAAATTGGCAATCAAAATCATCGAGGAGAAATAAATCACCCTGTATGAAGGGCTAACATATTCAGTACCCAACGTTCTAAGAAGAATCGCCTATCAATCATCACTCAAGTGGGGTTATTTTTACAAGGATCTTTATGCTTATCCTAAGGAGTTTGCCATGGTGTGACCTACAGGACTTGGGAAATTACTGTGCAGTGTACTTTCGCTTGTGGTGTTACAACGGTGTGAGATGAGCTGGGGTTGAAATTGAACGACTTTTCGCGGCTGAGAGCTTTTATGCTATTGTTCGGAGATCCGGCTTTTAAGGGATCTGGTTTTTCTGCAGTATCAATTCATATGAGTTTTTCATGGAATGATGGATGCTTACACAACGGGCTGCTATGGGAGCGTGTACAAATTACGTCAGGTGGTCAGCCCGTAGTGTAAACATCCATCATTCCATGAAAAACTCATATGAATTGATACTGCAGAAAAACCAGATATCCCTTAAAAGCCGGATCTCCGAACAATAGCATAAAAGCTCTCAGCCGCGAAAAGTCGTTCAATTTCAACCCCAGCTCATCTCACACCGTTGTAACACCACAAGCGAAAGTACATAATAAAGTATGTATGTTCACGGCAAGCGCAAACATCACACTACGACTCCACTAAATTTTAGCGCACTGCAATCAAAATCACGGTGTGTGCGCCGTGCGGTCTTGTCTTTTCTTTTCTCCGTTCTCAATCAATAATAGTAACAACTGCGCTGTGATGAAGAAAAGAACTCTTGTATGGAAGAAACTTCTGCTGTAGCAGTTCGGTTCCGATATCAAGAAGACTGATCCTCATCACAAGCAGCCTTCAATCCCTGTTTCAACAGCCCAATCACATAGACATGAAAATTTCCTCAGCTTTCTACATATCCGGACATTCAAGCTTCAACTCACTTCTCCACCTTCCACCACGTCCACCCATTTAGCAAAAGACTGAGAAGCTGAAAGCCAGTTCCGCCGCCTTCATCTGACCTGCCTCACTCCCTTCCTGGGCCCTGGCTCGTCATTGATCATGATTTTGGACGCTGCTTCGATTTTGACCGCCGATCATTTTTTATACGTATACATTATGTACGTATGTACAATACATGTAAAAGTGGGGTGATTTCTAATAAGCCAACTTATGCAAATTTATGTATAAAGTACTTGGAGCCATTTTACGTAAGTTGAAACAACGTACGAATTGTATGTAGAGCGCTATTTTCATACACAATATGGTTGGTATTCGCCATGTTTACTGCATTTGTGGTATGCGATAATACCATTGGTTGTATGTTGTGCGCACGCATGCGATCATGAATAAAGTGATTGAAAACTGTGCCTATCCATCTACCTACAGCTGAACATCTCATTTACATGACTAATTCCAGGTGAACATATGTAGATGTAGCTCCAATTTCAATCTTCATCAACAAAAAGGTCTTCAAGCGATTTCTGCTGATATCCAATTGAAAAATTTTTGACAGCTAGTCACTCCTAAGTCATGGATAGCATTCGCTTTTCCTACTACGAGGAACTGGAGAACGACCTGGGTTTCAAGCTGTTGCGCGTATTGCAAGGACTGTTGAATGTGGGCATAGTTTTCGCCATCTGTGTCGTCCTACTTACACTCACCTACTTGGCCAAATCATTCTTAAAACTCTACGTCGGCTGGCAAAGAACAAGCCAGAAAAAGTCACAACAAAGACATGGCCAAAGCCAAAGACATGGCCAAGCTGCCTCTTATCCAGGATTCTACGAAACACCGACAAAGGAGAACAACAACGATGCGTCTCTGCAATTCCAGCAGCACACGACTCCAATGGAAGTGTGAGGAGAATGGGATTCACTAACAACTTGCTGTCAAGATGACGACGATTTGTTTGCTGACACAGGGTCACATAACTGTATATGTATCTATGGATGTACAGTACTTGGAGTAGAGAGAATACCGAAGTTAGATTTTCGATTATAAAGAATAATCCAGTGATAACAACTGATTGCACTCTGTGGTCAGCATTATGCGTGCATCGCCTAATTAGCTGCGCGAGTAAATGATTGCACTTTACACAGTTTCAGCATTCAATCAAAATCCCGGAATTTGGGTATTGACGGGTTGCGCTTAGCGAAAGTACGTGGTCGCGAGGTGGCCCCTCCGTATTACATTTTTTCAATGCAATTTCTGACCGGCAGAGAGCAACATCGGAACGCAGTGGAAAAGGAACGAGTGAAGAAGAAAAGAAAGAAAACAAGGAAAGGAAGAAGACAAGAGAAAATTTTTTCAATGCGCTCGCTTCTTTTCCGCTGCGTTCCGATATATTTCTCTGCCGATTAGAAATTGCACTGAAAAAATGTAACACGGAAGGGCCACTCAGCGACCACCACGTAGCTCTACTTTCGCAATGCGCAACCCGTCAATAACCTGACCATGGGGTAAACCCGTTCACGAATAGTACTGAAAGTACATGGGTGGCTTTACCCTATCATAAAACTGGCCGGATTTACCCCATGATCCCATAAATTGGTTCGCGGTCACTTCGTTGCCGTTTTTTTGGTTCCGGACGTTTCGCTGCGGACATTTAGCGACAACAAAAATACTCACGACCAAATGATCAGAGGGCGTTTGCAGCAAAACGACCGCGACGAAAATAGTCGCAACGAAAGTACTCACTCACCGCCGCAACGAAGTGACCGCAGCCAAACTACCGGCAACCAAGTGACCGTATCCCAATAAATTAGCCCTTTTCTTCTTACCAAGTAACGTCAGCTGATCCAAAGAGTTCCTTCGCCTCTTCTTCCTTAACCCCTCTCCTCCTCCTTCCTGTTCCATGAGCAAATCAGCCAATCGCAGCGTCTGAGAGCGCTGATTGGTCAGAGCGGTGAGGAAGAGTTCTGCCGCGCCCAACGACATCAGGTGACCCGCGTACTTGGCCCGTACAGGGTCCGACTCAAAGTCTACAATATGCAACACGGATGGTGCCATTGGATACTAAAAATTTACTAAATATTGCTGTGTACGCATGTCGGTACAGTCCCACAATCACAATGACACACAGTATGTACGTAAATACACCTGCTGTATACCTGTAGTGGGCACGTGTAGGTGCATACAAACGGTACTACTGTAGGCATGCACCGAAAGACTCATTTACGCTGCCCTAAGATTATCATTGTGGAGTAAAATAATATATACGGTAAAGAGCCCATATATGGACAAGCTCTTGATACTACTGTACCTGACTCCAGATTTAGCAAGAGTTGATAAACCAGGTCGTGATTAGCGCGCAGGAAGCGCAGAGTGGGTTCCATGGTGGCTGGGTCCAGGGCTAAACTGCGCAGTATCCCCGCAGCCCTTTCCAATAACACGGGCGAAACGGCGTATGAACTGGAGAGTAGAGATATGACGCTGTGAAAACACGTCTTCCGCGTGTCTCCGACGCCTAGAAAAACAAAGGCCCCAAGACACGGTTCGAAAGGCAAAGGCCCCACCAACAGTTCATTCATCAGGCCATAGCAGCTAATTTCTAGCGTGTAGGGTACTACGGGGTAAACCCGGCTATCAGAAATTCCGGCCACCTATGTTTTAGGGCTGCATATCTCAGCAACCAATGGACCGGTTGCGGCAAGCATGATACCAATCGATTCCTTTAACTCTCCTCTTTCAAATAAGCTATTTGGTTCATCATTTGCTGACACAGCAACTTCAAGAACGTATAGGTGGCCGGGTTTACCCCATAGTACACTACGGGAACGAAAATCCAAATTTAGCCTTCTGATAAATGAGTGTTTATCTGTACCACTATTGGTTGCTTCGTGCAAGAAAAGGTAGCCACCATGATGTCTGTTTGAATCACCAGTGGCCCGTTACAGCTTCGCAGTAAAATCCTTTTGCAGGTCTGGCAACCCTTTGCGAAATCTGGCAACCCTTTTGCAGGTCTGGCAACCGTTTTGCGCATTTAGCAATCTGGCAACCCTTTTGCAGATCTGGCAACCCTTTTGCGCATCTCGCGTTTTAGTCTCGTGTGCACTTTCGGGCGTGACCATTTGCAAACGCTGGCTTGAAAACCTGCGTCGTTTGGTTTCTGTGGCATTTAGTACTAAAATATCGATTATCGATCGATTATTGATTATCGGCTGATCAGATCAAAAATCGCAGGTCTTTCTGGCGTTCTCGGGGCCATAAGAGCTTGAAAGAGCCCTGGATGGATGATGTAGCTGCAATAGTCAGTGAGTTATGAGTGAATCTGCGCGCTTTTAGTACTAAAATATCGATTATCGATCGATTATTGGCGATCGGCTGATCAGATCAAAAATCGAAGGCCTTCCTGGCGCCCTTGGGCTTATAAGCTTTCGAATGAGCCATAGGTGAACGCTGTAGCTGGAAAACTGAGCGAGTTTATTGCATCACACACACACAGACAGACACACATCAGCCCTATTTGTTAGTAGAAGTCAACGTTGAACTTTGTTCCATCCATAGTTACAATAACGCATGCCATACCAGGATTTTCCAAGTGGGTCAAATGCGGTTGTTTCTGGTTGAAACCGAGAAGAAAGTAGGCCAAGTGATGCGCGGAAGTTGAGATCGGTGACAGAGATCGCTGCACGGTGTCCAAAATAAGCAAGGCCGTTCGAATTTTCACCTCAGCAGCGGATAACAGATCCAGGTTATCTGGAAGAAACAAAATAGGGCTACACGACAGTAAACAAACTGGAAATACGTACGCAAACGTCTGTAATCCTATCTGTGCTGGAAATAATGACCAATAAGTTATCGCATTCTGCCTTTTATCTGCAGGTTCCACAATATCTTACATACTGCAAGGTTGCCTCAACCATTGGTTGAGGTTTTTCGGCGACCGATAATGCATGTACCGTATCTTGGTTGTATTAAAAATATATAATCCCTGTATAGAGAAGAATGGCCTACGTAGTGAAAAGAAACGAAGCAATCCCTGACTAGTTTTGGCCCCAATTTATTCGATATCCAATTTATTCGATATGGAATCCCCAATAAAAAGGTTTCGTAAAATCGAATATAGGCCTATTCGATATCGAATAAATTGGTTTCGTAATATCGAATAATATCGAATAAATTGGATATCGAATAAATTGGGGCCAAAACTAGTCAGGGATTGCTTCGTTTCTTTTCACTACGTAGGCCATTCTTCTCTATACAGGGATTATATATTTTTGGTTGTATGTAGGGCAGCAAGGCAGAGTCCTACTGTTTAACACATATATCGCACCAAGGCGTCATCGTGTCAACAAATAGCTCAACTTTTGTCGGTTTGTTGTCCGTTTGTTGTAAGGTGGGTAAATCAGAACACGGGGTAACGCCGGACACTGTATATCTCAGCAACCACAAGACCTATTGAGACAAGCATATTACCATTCGTTTCCTCGAACTTACTCTCCTCTTTCAAACGAGCTACCATGTTCATCATTTGCTGAAGCGGCAAGTTCAGAAAAGCTTAGATGTCCGGGTTTACCCCGTGTCCGAGTTTACCCCACAGTACCCTATGTGATCGCGAGGCAATCTTACCATCACTTATCCGCTGAAGCTGAGCCGATTCTTTCTCAGGCGTCGAAGCCGCCTCTACGTCCAGTAGAAGACAGTCGACGAATCCCGCCAAAATACGCTGCGATGTCACCGTTCGTTTCGTGAAATACTGCACCAGTTTCGCTTCCATTCCGACAGAGGTCGCTGCGCCCCCGGCAAAACAATGCAGAATATGAACAGCCGTGAACGCGTGTCGAGGCAGCTCCTGGTTGAAACTTGTGTAGCTGTAAAATATACAACATGCAGGCAGTGGTGCGCTTCAGACGTGAACTCCGAATTCGGAGCGCTGACTATGCTTCAAGATGTACTTAAAATCTCCGAGTTTGCAATTCGAAAACGTGCGAGTAATTGACGTTCGGTCATTCGAAACTCGGAGCGAACTCGCTCAGAGCAAACTCGGAGCACGTCTGAAGCGCGCCAGTGTACAATGATGTGCCACGTTCCGCTATAGCGATAATCGAGCCCCGAAAAGGGACACGTTTACATACACACACTACTTACTACTGGCCTTCGATACGAACTAATAGCGTACTGTGGGGTAAACCCGACCACCTTGTACTGAAAGCGACCTCCATACAAATACCGTACTTACCGGTGCATAACCACCCCCAATGCATAGCCCTTATGCATAGCCCCATATTGGCAAAACAAAAAGTGGACAAAAAATGCAGCAAGAAATATACGCACAGCCAGAAATGACGCAGGCCATGGAGCAGCAAAGAAATATATATGTAGCAAGAAATATGCGCACGGCCAGAAAATGACGCATGCCACGGCCATGATGATTCGCCCGGTCGGTCGCGACAGAGCGATTCAAAAAACGACAACGCTCTTTTGTTTGTTGTAAAACAGCCGAGCGTGACATAGAGACGTAAGAACCGTAATCCTCCACTAACGCCCCTCCTTTATGTACTTTGCACGAAACATCAGGTTTCTCGGTTAAAGACCGAAAAAGGGCTGAACAATTTTATTGCTGATACCATGTATCCCTTAAATCGGGCTCGGCGATTGCATTGGTACCACTTTTATGCAAATTCGATACCTCTGTGCTGAGATATAGGCCTCTGAAGTTTCGCTGTCCCCCTAATTTCTAAGGTTAGCCACAGGATGATGGAATGGACTTTTTCAAAATTTCTTTTTGCAAACTATATCAGCGAAATATGTAGTTTCACATGGTGCCATTTTTATGCAAATTTATGGCTTCTGGATGGAGCTATTCACATTTGAAAAATGCATAATATAGACAGGAAGGAAAAATTTTTCTCAAATCAGCTCATCTTCACAGGTATAGGGTAGTTTTTTACGCTGAATCGAATGAGGCAACTCACAGTACGCTAAAGTTAACCCTTCGCGAGTTATAACGCAAAAAATGTAAAAAATTACTTATAAAACTGCACTATTTTGCATTTTACCATGTGAATTAGGCATTAATCATGATATACTAGTAAATGATTGATAGAGCATCTCAGACATATCAAAATGGTACACTGTACGACTATGAACAAAACGTGCATCAGAAGCTATTTGCCACTAAAAAGGCCACTAACTTTTCACATTTTATGCGTTATAACTCGCGAAGGGTTAACTTTAGCGCACTGTGAGTTGCCTCATTCGATTCAGCGTAAAAAACTACCCTATACCTGTGAAGATGAGCTGATTTGAGAAAAATTTTTCCTTCCTGCCTGTATTATGCATTTTTCAAATGTTAATAGCTCCATCCAGAAGCCATAAATTTGCATAAAAATGGCACCATGTGAAACTACATATTTCGCTGATATAGTTTGCAAAAAGAAATTTTGAAAAAGTCCATTCCATCATCCTGTGGCTAACCTTAGAAATTAGGGGGACAGCGAAACTTCAGAGGCCTATATCTCAGCACAGAGGTATCGAATTTGCATAAAAGTGGTACCAATGCAATCGCCGAGCCCGATTTAAGGGATACATGGTATCAGCAATAAAATTGTTCAGCCCTTTTTCGGTCTTTAACTCGGAATTTAACGATGGTCGATTTGCGGGCCCATCCCATCACCGGATACGCGTCCAAGTGGGATTTATGAGAAAGGAAGATGGAAAGTGTAGAGTAAAAAATGTCCCATGCATAGCCCCTATACATAATAGCCCCACATAGTACTTCTCAATAAGTCGGCCTGCATGTTGCGAGTGTTCAGGCTCTATATGGGTGGTCGGGTTTACACCCCATAGTAAACTGCGAGGTATGAGTAAGACTTCACCGCTCACCACGCCACCTGACGACAAGCGCGGCAGCAATAAAAAAGAAGCGACGAAGCGACAAAGACGCTACAGGAACGCCTAGAGCACGCACTGCGCAATGCCATGTACTCCTAGAGAGGCCTTACGAAGGCCCCACCTCCCGCCTTCCTTCCCTTCTTTTCCTTCCTTCCTTCCTTGTACAACACTGCTGGAAAATAAAAATAGTGTTTCGTTTTTAAACCGCTAGAGGCGTGGTGAGCGGTGAAGTCTTACTCATACCTCGCAGTTTACCCCACATACAATACTGATACACCCATAGGGGTACCACATATATCAATACTGATACTGATACGTTACCACACGCAACACGCACAAGGCGATGGTGGTGAGGTGGTCGGCCTGCATGTTGCGAGTGTTCAGGCTCTATGTGCTATGTGGGTGGTCGAGTTTACACCCCCATTATCATAGTACCCCACATACAATACTGATATACGATACCCATAGTACCCCACATATATCAATACTGATACTGATACGTTACCACACGCGGCACGTACAAGGCGATGGTGGTGAGGTGGTCAGCCTGCATGTTGCGAGTGTTCAGGCTCCATATGGGTGGTTGGGTTAGTACTTGCTATAGAGCCTGACATAGAGTACCTGATATACTCATAAGTAGCCCACATATATCACTATGTATATGTATAATAGTACATACATATTAATGCTATGTATATGTATAGGTGATGGTGGTGAGGTGGCCGGCTGCATGTTGTGAGTGTTCAAAATTCAGTATGGTGGTTGGGTTTATACCCATATAGTACTTCCCATAGGTACAAGTGATATACCTATATACCACATATACTATGTATACGTATATGTATACAGTACATAATATTACCACATGTGCACGGATGGTGGTGCCAGCTGCATGTTGTGAGTGTTCAGGTCTATACGGGTGGTCGGGTTTACACCCCATAAGTACCACATACAATACTTATATACCCATAGATGCTCACATATACCTACTGACACTGATACAACAGTACATAATGTTAGGTATACAAGGCGATGGTGGTGAGGTGGTCGGCCTGCACGTTGTGAGCAGGTTCAGGCTTTATATGGTGGTCGGGTTTATACTCATAAGACCCCACATAATATACTGATATACCTATATAGCCCACATACTACTATGATACATGTATGTATACAGTACATACATTACCACACATGTGCAATGTACAAGGCGCATGGTGGTGAGGTAGGCCTGCATGTTGTGGGGTGTCTGCAGGAGCAGGTGCAGGCGAGAGGTGAGGTGGTGCGGTCGCGCATCGCACAACAGCGCCTCGCGCTCCAGGGCAACTGCAGCGCACTGAGTGAGCCCAACTCCAGCTCAGACTTCCCTAGAAACAAAAAAGAGGTAGTAATTCCGGCAGATGGGGTGAGGGGTCATGACATCTATTGCACTCTACTAGGTAAGTGGGAGATCGAATTTTATGCTAATTAAAATTAAAAAAGTATGTATTGAAAATAAAAGTACTGGAAAATCGGACAGAAGTTCACCAAACAGTTGAATGCCATCCAGTATGCTCATCACCTGGAATAATTGTAGGCAAATTATTATCATCTTTTATTATCACGTGGAAAATCTGGCCACCTAAGTTTCAGGGTCTCATATCAGCAATCAACGAACTGACTGAGACAAGCATGACATCTAATTCCTTGAACTCTCCTCTTTCAAATGAGCTATTATTTGCTGAGGAGCTGCTGTTTCAGGGATTTACCCCATAGTACCCTACTAGCAAGAATCCACAAACCGTACTGTATAAAATAGCCCACATCGGCCTTTTCTTACCGCGAAAACAGGTCCGTCGTCATCAATTGCGTCATCACTAAACAGGCAGGCGTCCTACTTTTTATATATTCACTGCAGACAATTCCGCCGTTCTAATCAACTTCCACAGAATCTCCACAGCCAAGGCACCCATACGCCACTATGAGAAACAGCGAAATATCAAAGTCACGAGTTCACCTAAGCTGCTTCAATTGCACGGGGGTGTATTACGAAAAATTGGTTGTCGTCCCTGGGTGTACTCGTGACTTTGATGTTTCGGCTTGGTGTAAAATCGAAGGCGTTGGGGTTGATCTGGAAACAGGGGCGTCTTACAGTAAGCTTTCCCCTTCCCCTTGTTGATCCTGTGCTGATATTCATATTTCGCTGTTTCCTTCATAGTGGCGTATGGGTGCCTTGGCTGTGGAGATTCTGTGGAAGTTGATTAGAACGGCGGAATTGTCCGTGGAATCTGTGAAACGTCGGACGCCTGCCTGTTTAGTGATGACGCAATTGATGGACGACGGACCTGTTTTTCGCGCGGTAAGAAAAGGCCGATGTGGGCTATTTTATGCAGTACGGTTTGTGGATTCTTGCTAGTAGGGTACTATGGGGTAAATCCCTGAAACAGCAGGCTCCTTTCAGCAAATAATGAACCAAATAGCTCATTTGAAAGAGGAGAGTTCAAGGAATTAGATGTCATGCTTGTCTCAGTCAGTTCGTTGATTGCTGAGATATGAAGCCCTGAAACTTAGGTGGCCGGTTTTGCCCCACACAGTGATAATAAAAGATGATAATAATTTGCTCATACGGTTTCAGGTGATGAGCATACTGGATGAAGGCATTCGACTATTGGACTTATATTCCAATTTTCCAGGTACTTTTATTTTCAATACGTGTTTTTAGTTCGGTAAGCATAAAAAATTCAATTCGGCTTGCTTAGTAGAGTAGGATAGGATGGATCATCATGACCCCTTCACCCCATCTGCCGGAACTGGAATTCTACCTCTTTTGTTTCTAGGGAAGTCTGAGCTGGAGTTGGGCTCGTTGCGTGCGCTGCAGTTGCTGGATGCAGCGCTGGTGCGCGAGGCGCTGTTGTGCGATGCGCTGCGAGACGCCGCCGCCCCCACCCTCACCTCTCGCCTGCACCTGCTCCTGCAGACCCTGAACACCCGCAACATGCAGGCCGACCACCTCACCACCATCGCCTTGTACGTGCCGCGTGTGGTAATGTATGTACTGTATCAGTATCAGTATCAGTAGTGGTATATGTGGGCTACTATGGGTATATCAGTATTGTATGTGGGGTACTATGGGGGTGTAAACCCGACCACCCATATAGAGCCTGAACACTCACAACATGCAGGCCGACCACCTCACCACCATCGCCTTGTACGTGCCGCGTGTGGTAACGTATGTACTGTTGTATCAGTGTCAGTAGTGATATATGTGGGGTACTATGGGTATATCAGTATTGTATGTGGGGTACTATGGGGTGTAAACCCGACCACCCATATAGAGCCTGAACACTCACAACATGCAGGCTGACCACCTCACCACCATCGCCTTGTACGTGCCGCGTGTGGTAATGTATGTACTGTATCAGTATCAGTATCAGTAGTGATATATGTGGGCTACTATGGGTATATCAGTATTGTATGTGGGGTACTATGGGGGTGTAAACCCGACCACCCATATGGAGCCTGAACACTCGCAACATGCAGGCCGGCCACCTCACCACCATCGCCTTGTACGTGCTGCGTGTGGTAATGTATGTACTGTTGTATCAGTATCAGTAGTGATATATGTGGGCTACTATGGGTATATCAGTATTGTATGTGGGGTACTATGGGGGTGTAAACCCGACCACCCATATGGAGCCTGAACACTCGCAACATGCAGGCTGACCACCTCACCACCATCGCCTTGTACGTGCCGCGTGTGGTAACGTATCAGTATCAGTATTGATATATGTGGGGTACTATGGGTATCGTATATCAGTATCGCATGTGGGGTACTATGATAATGGGGGTGTAAATCTACCACCTCACATAGCACATAGAGACTGAACACTCGCAACATGCAGTCTGACGACCTCACCACCATCGCCTTGTGCGTGTTGCGTGTGGTAACGTATCAGTATCAGTATTGATATATGTGGTACCCCTATGGGTGTATCAGTATTGTATGTGGGGTAAACTGCGAGGTATGAGTAAGACTTCACCGCTCACCACGCCTCTAGCGGTTTAAAAACGAAACACTATTTTTATTTTCCAGCAGTGTTGTACAAGGAAGGAAGGAAGGAAAAGAAGGGAAGGAAGGCGGGAGGTGGGGCCTTCGTAAGGCCTCTCTAGGAGTACATGGCATTGCGCAGTGCGTGCTCTAGGCGTTCCTGTAGCGTCTTTGTCGCTTCGTCGCTTCTTTTTTATTGCTGCCGCGCTTGTCGTCAGGTGGCGTGGTGAGCGGTGAAGTCTTACTCATACCTCGCAGTTTACTATGGGGTGTAAACCCGACCACCCATATAGAGCCTGAACACTCGCAACATGCAGGCCGACTTATTGAGAAGTACTATGTGGGGCTATTATGTATAGGGGCTATGCATGGGACATTTTTTACTCTACACTTTCCATCTTCCTTTCTCATAAATCCCACTTGGACGCGTATCCGGTGATGGGATGGGCCCGCAAATCGACCATCGTTAAATTCCGAGTTAAAGACCGAAAAAGGGCTGAACAATTTTATTGCTGATACCATGTATCCCTTAAATCGGGCTCGGCGATTGCATTGGTACCACTTTTATGCAAATTCGATACCTCTGTGCTGAGATATAGGCCTCTGAAGTTTCGCTGTCCCCCTAATTTCTAAGGTTAGCCACAGGATGATGGAATGGACTTTTTCAAAATTTCTTTTTGCAAACTATATCAGCGAAATATGTAGTTTCACATGGTGCCATTTTTATGCAAATTTATGGCTTCTGGATGGAGCTATTAACATTTGAAAAATGCATAATACAGGCAGGAAGGAAAAATTTTTCTCAAATCAGCTCATCTTCACAGGTATAGGGTAGTTTTTTACGCTGAATCGAATGAGGCAACTCACAGTGCGCTAAAGTTAACCCTTCGCGAGTTATAACGCATAAAATGTGAAAAGTTAGTGGCCTTTTTAGTGGCAAATAGCTTCTGATGCACGTTTTTTTCATAGTCGTACAGTGTACCATTTTGATATGTCTGAGATGCTCTATCAATCATTTACTAGTATATCATGATTAATGCCTAATTCACATGGTAAAATGCAAAATAGTGCAGTTTTATAAGTAATTTTTTACATTTTTTGCGTTATAACTCGCGAAGGGTTAACTTTAGCGTACTGTGAGTTGCCTCATTCGATTCAGCGTAAAAAACTACCCTATACCTGTGAAGATGAGCTGATTTGAGAAAAATTTTTCCTTCCTGTCTATATTATGCATTTTTCAAATGTGAATAGCTCCATCCAGAAGCCATAAATTTGCATAAAAATGGCACCATGTGAAACTACATATTTCGCTGATATAGTTTGCAAAAAGAAATTTTGAAAAAGTCCATTCCATCATCCTGTGGCTAACCTTAGAAATTAGGGGGACAGCGAAACTTCAGAGGCCTATATCTCAGCACAGAGGTATCGAATTTGCATAAAAGTGGTACCAATGCAATCGCCGAGCCCGATTTAAGGGATACATGGTATCAGCAATAAAATTGTTCAGCCCTTTTTCGGTCTTTAACCGAGAAACCTGATGTTTCGTGCAAAGTACATAAAGGAGGGGCGTTAGTGGAGGATTACGGTTCTTACGTCTCTATGTCACGCTCGGCTGTTTTACAACAAACAAAAGAGCGTTGTCGTTTTTTGAATCGCTCTGTCGCGACCGACCGGGCGAATCATCATGGCCGTGGCATGCGTCATTTTCTGGCCGTGCGCATATTTCTTGCTACATATATATTTCTTTGCTGCTCCATGGCCTGCGTCATTTCTGGCTGTGCGTATATTTCTTGCTGCATTTTTTGTCCACTTTTTGTTTTGCCAATATGGGGCTATGCATAAGGGCTATGCATTGGGGGTGGTTATGCACCGGTAAGTACGGTATTTGTATGGAGGTCGCTTTCAGTACAAGGTGGTCGGGTTTACCCCACAGTACGCTATTAGTTCGTATCGAAGGCCAGTAGTAAGTAGTGTGTGTATGTAAACGTGTCCCTTTTCGGGGGCTCGATTATCGCTATAGCGGAACGTGGCACATCATTGTACACTGGCGCGCTTCAGACGTGCTCGAGTTTGCTCTGAGCGAGTTCGCTCCGAGTTTCGAATGACCGAACGTCAATTACTCGCACGTTTTCGAATTGCAAACTCGGAGATTTTAAGTACATCTTGAAGCATAGTCAGCGCTCCGAATTCGGAGTTCACGTCTGAAGCGCACCACTGCCTGCATGTTGTATATTTTACAGCTACACAAGTTTCAACCAGGAGCTGCCTCGACACGCGTTCACGGCTGTTCATATTCTGCATTGTTTTGCGGGGGGGGCGCAGCGACCTCTGTCGGAATGGAAGCGAAACTGGTGCAGTATTTCACGAAACGAACGGTGACATCGCAGCGTATTTTGGCGGGATTCGTCGACTGTCTTCTACTGGACGTAGAGGCGGCTTCGACGCCTGAGAAAGAATCGGCTCAGCTTCAGCGGATAAGTGATGGTAAGATTGCCTCGCGATCACATAGGGTACTGTGGGGTAAACTCGGACACGGGGTAAACCCGGACATCTAAGCTTTTCTGAACTTGCCGCTTCAGCAAATGATGAACATGGTAGCTCGTTTGAAAGAGGAGAGTAAGTTCGAGAAAACGAATGGTAATATGCTTGTCTCAATAGGTCTTGTGGTTGCTGAGATATACAGTGTCCGGGCGTTACCCCGTGTTCTGATTTACCCACCTTACAACAAACGGACAACAAACCGACAAAAGTTGAGCTATTTGTTGACACGATGACGCCTTGGTGCGATATATGTGTTAAACAGTAGGACTCTGCCTTGCTGCCTTACATACAACCAAAAATATATAATCCCTGTATAGAGAAGAATGGCCTACGTAGTGAAAAGCAAACGAAGCAATCCCTGACTAGTTTTGGCCCACAATTTATTCGATATCCAATTTATTCGATATTATTCGATATTACGAAACCAATTTATTCGATATCGAATAGGCCTATATTCGATTTTACGAAACCTTTTTATTGGGGATTCCATATCGAATAAATTGGATATCGAATAAATTGGGGCCAAAACTAAGTCAGGGATTGCTTCGTTTCTTTTCACTACGTAAGCCATTCTTTCTTATACAGGGATTATATATTTTTATAACAATGCCAGTATATGTATGTTGAAGTATGTTAATGACATAAGGCTTAGGTTCTACGTATGCACAAAAGATAGGAACTTCAAACTACGTACAGCACAGCTGCTGTTGTATGAATGAAAGCAAGCCAACTGGAAGGGTGAACGGCGGAGGGCACTGACAAGTGAGCAGTGAACAAGCAGAACATACGCCACTGCATACAGCTAAAGTTTGTATTTAGGCTTAGGCTTAGGCTTAGGCTAGGCTTAGGCTTAGGCTTAGGCTAAGATTTAGGCTTAGGCTTAGGCTTATGCTTAGGCTTAGGATAGGCTCTACGTATGCACAAAAGATAGGAACATCAAACTACGTACAGTACAGTACAGCTGTTGTTGTATGAATGAAAGCAAGCCAACTGAAAAGAGGCAACGGCGGAGGACGCTGAGAAGTGAGTAGTGAACAAGCAGAACATACGCCACTGACGTACAGTACAGTACAGCTGTTGTTGTATGAATGAAAGCGAGCCAACTGAAAAGAGGCAACGGCGGAGGACGCTGAGAAGTGAGTAGTGAACAAGCAGAACATACGCCACTGCATACAGCTAAAGTTTGTATTTAGGCTTAGGCTTAGGCTTAGGCTTATGCCTAGGTTTAGGATAGGCTCTAAACGTATGCACAAAAGAGAAGTGAGTAGTGAACAAGCAGAACATACGCCACTGCATACAGCTAAAGTTTGTATTTAGGCTTAGGCTTAGGCTTAGGCTTAGACTTAGGCTTAGGCTTAGGCTTAGGCTTAGAATAGACTCTACGTATGCACAAAAGATAGGAACATCAAACTACGTACAGTCAGTACAGCTGTTGTTGTATGAATGAAAGCAAGCCAACTGAAAAGAGGCAATAACGGCGGAGGACGCTGAGACAAGTGAGTAGTGAACAAGCAGAACATACGCCACTGCATTCAGCTAAAGTTTGTATTTATTTGGGGGGGGGGGGGGGGGGTGTTATACACGAGGGGCAGAGGGTTATATTCGAAGGGGGTTATGAACGAAGCTTTACAGTAGAAGCTTAGAAGAAGCTTTGTTCTGCGAGGTCACGCCTTGTTTACCGTATGCTGTCTTCCGACGCCGTCATCTTCTTCGTTGTCTCCAATTTTCGCTCTTCATCATCGTCGTCGTTCTCCGATGACGTTGACGATTTGGTGTATTCGATCTTCCTAGGCTTTGCAACTTCAGAGCTGCTGTCTGCTTCGACAACTTGCTTCTTTGAGGTTTCAACTGAAATTGCTTCAGGCTTTGGCATTTTGTTCCTCTCTTCGTCGGAGTCAGACGCTGACGCTGACCTTCCAGCCCCAGAAATCCGCGATTGTGGCTGCAACAGCGTAGGCGAAGACACTCTTCTTTGGCTTTCATCTGCTGTTTTCTGTACCGTGTAGCTGTCTTTTCTTTGAGGCGATAGAGTCTCTTCATCAAATACCTTTCCCGAGCTCAACTGGCTACTGTGTCGCCTTCTTTGTTGCTCCATGGAGAATGTGTCAGCACTGTCACTGCTGGACCTCCGTCTATTTTTGAGGGCAGTTGGCTTGCCCAGTAGTTGGTCCAACCATTCTGATGACTCTTTGTCTTTACTGTCGCTTTTTTCCTTCGATTTTCTGCGGTGATGATAACGATGACTATGATTGGAAGTCGAAGGCTTATCGTTGTCATTTTGTTCTTTGACGTCTAATCCCAGAAGCTTGTCAATAAGATCACTGCCAGCGATGGGATCTTTGCGGATTCTCGGTCCATGGTCAATCAGAGAATTGCTGTCAAACATATTTGGTGGTAATCTTTGTAGATCACAACTTTAGTTTTACGTTTGTTACTTTTTAGCTTCCAATCGTGGGGGATACGGCGCAACTGTTGTTGCCAGGCAACTACTCGTATGCGACGATGTGAGTCTCACACCAACATCAAGCGAATACGCCGGCTGCGGTTCAGCTTCAGTCTATTTACTACAACTACGACGACGACATAGCGAAACAATCAATCTTTCTTTTCCACGCACATAATCATAGTACCAAGGGTCCATAACGTATATAAGAGTGTTCCTCGTAATGGAAGCAGCGTGTTCTAAAGTAAGGTAAAATTACCGGCAGCACAACGGTAAAATTACCCGCGGTAATTTTACCGTCATAATTAAGGTAAGGTTTCTGAGTCGTGTGAGAGTCTGACTATAGAAGGCCGGACACCCTCAATATTTCACATTTCCTGTTCGGTTCATAAATAAGTACTACATTACATGGGGAATCGAATGCAAAAAACCGCATCTCAAAATTCGCCCTCGTTGAGGAGTTATAGATGCCTAAACCCTCCTGACCCATTTTAAGGCGAAAATTACATAAAATGCATTCTTTTTAGGTTCCAGTGGACGCAGCCGGCTGAAATTTTGTACACACATACCCCCTATGGGACCCTACCTGCAGGGAAATTTTTAGCCTTCTAGCCCTCTTCACACTGGAGTTATGGCGTTTTACAGTCAATTTCCATGCAAACTGGGGCTAGATTTTTTTAGGTTATATGCCTATAGCTCATTAGATAAAGTACCGGCCGCTCTGAAAATTTTTATCCCTTTAGGTAACCCATTATAGTTTTCGAAAATACAAAAGAAAAAATTCGGTAGTGGTCCGAGAAGAGAACGGTCCTCATGAATAGTGAAAAATTCAGGAAAAATTTTCCCGCCTTTTTCTATTATTCAAGAAAAATGAGCAATACCACTGGAGCTTCTTCCTAAAAAGTAACCTATCTTATGTAGAATTTGATGTAGATTTCAAAAATAAAATTGATTTTCCAAAAAAATTTAACCCTTACCCAAAATTCTCAAAAAAATCTCAAAAATATACTACTTTTGCAAAATTATATGCTAGGGGTTAAATTTTTTTGGAAAATCAATTTTATTTTTGAAATCTACATCAAATTCTACATAAGATAGGTTACTTTTAGGAAGAAGCTCCAGTGGTATTGCTCATTTTTCTTGAATAATAGAAAAAGGCGGGAAAATTTTTCCTGAATTTTTCACTATTCATGATTACAGTTCTCTTTCTCGGACCACTAACTAATTTTTTCTTTTTGTATTTTCGACAAGTATAATGGGTTACATAAAGGGAAAAAAATTTTCAGAGCGGCCTGTACTTTATCTAATGAGCTATAGGCATATAACCTAAAAAAATCTAGCCCCAGTTTGCATGGAAATTGACTGTAAAACGCCATAACTCCAGTGTGAAGAGGGCTAGAAGGCTAAAAATTTCCCTGCAGGTAGGGTCCCATAGGGGGTATGTGTATACAAAATTTCAGCCGGCTGCGTCCACTGGAACCTAAAAAGAATGCATTTTATGTAATTTTCGCCTTAAAATAGGTCAGGAGGGTTTGCGCATCTATCACTCCTCAACGAGGGGGAATTTTGATATGCGGTTTTTTGCATTCGATTCCCCATGTGTTGTAGTACTTATTTATGAACCGAATAGGAAATGCGAAATTTTGAGGGTGTCCGTGAACAATGCACACACCAGGGAAACCTTGCTTAAGGTCTCACACTATAGATCTCTGAGCCGTGGACTCCTGTACTACTACTGAAGTATCTGGTGATATCTAATTCCTGCTGTTTTCACTTCCTGACACCATACGATCATCCGTCTGCTTGTTTTCCGTTCGCTGTTTCCGCTCCAGTCGCGCTCTCTGCGCTCGTCTTCGTACTATGCAGGGACAACTGTCTATGCATGGACTTCTTGATAAATTCGGTCCAGGCTCTCCTGAGCCAACGAAAGCGAGTTGAGAGGAGATCAAGATATCGATCGAAAGCTTGTTACACGATCTCTTTGACGCGCCATAGAGCGCCTCTTGAAACGGCCTCTCCGTGGCGCTATTCTTGATTGAAACGATAACTTTTTCAAACACGTTTTTCTTGGATAACTTTGCGTAGAGGCAACGTAGAGAGGCGCCGAAGGTACCGATCGATTCCTCTCGTCAAGACGCATTGAATGGTGTGCCGCATGTTGAAAAATACCCAGTGGTTCCTTCGGAACACCCAAATCGCATGGTTTTTATGGTGTTCTTCGGCGTGTCGTACTGCGCCGAATACAAGAGCTTTGGCGCTGCCGTTTGGTGTACGTGTAGAGGAAGAATGATACTTTATTCACATTTTGACGGATCACTTTTATCTTGCGTACAACGGCTACGACGAAGCCTCAAAGTTGGCTCCGAAACTATAGCGTGAGACCTTAAATTTTACCGCAGTACGTTCTGAAATAAATTGACGGTAAAACAATAAAATACGGCAAAAATTTTGCCCTCTTTTTTTGATTATTTATTTTATACGTAATATGGCATGCATGGATTGGCGACTCACCGCTGTCGTACTTTTGGCAACTAAACGGTGACTGTAGTTACTAGTCGCATGTTCAGACTTACTTCATTAGCTTGGAAGTACATAACCATCCATCGCAAAGAAAACGACAAACAAAACGTGTGAATGTAGTACTGTATGTAAGGAATTGAACAGGCGTGATGAAGAATCGTCAATTCGTTGACGCGCGTCATGATTTCGCGTATAGGTATTGAGTGCTATTTACCGCTATTTACCACTATTTACCGCTACACCACTGGGAAACCCAGACGTTATACATTTCGAGTTCATTCATATTATTGTGCCATTGTAAGAATGTACCTATTAAAAATTTACTAAAATTGCGACGATTCCACTAGAAAACAGACAAGTGGTTTAATTGGAAAACCAAGTATAGAAGCATTTTACATCGCATTGCACCAGTCATCATCAGCTAACAGACAACAGTGGTGAATCGTAAAATCATTCATACAGAAAGATAGGCCTACTGCCTATTGCCTATTTCCTACTGCCTATTGTACAGCGCGTACAGCCTTGCGTACGTATGTAGTAGTATGCACGGCCGTATGACCATGAATTGAACAGATGCAAAACAACACGAAAAGAACAAAAAAACAGAGGAACAAGACAACAGTAAATAACACGAAAACGACTTGTTCTGCACTGCACTTCACGTATGCATGTTTACACACAACAATCGTTTCACAGACAGACAATACGCACTAACAACAACGCGCGCGAAGATCGGTAGATCGATCGAACAACGTTAGGCTGATGCTCGAACAATGAAACGGAGCAAATTCATCGACAAATACCTACATACACCTATAGTACCCTACAATGTAGATAATCATGGCTAGTACAATGTAGATAATCATGGCTGGGCAACGGCAAGCGCAAGGCTCATCTTGCAGAGCAAGAGCATATACATTATGTATTACCGTACTGCATACAAGAAAGAATCCAAGGGCATACAAAGGACACGTCGGTCCGCAGGTGTTGCCCTTTTTCCTGCGTTCAACGTTCAACACATGCTAGAGCATACGACCAATACAGCAATATGCGCACAATAAACAACCACCAGGCCAGCAAATAACAGAGCATAAGAGGTCCGCGTTTTCCACTTCTAGAAAGTGACTTCCTTGTACAGTCAGTCTCATTTGCTCTGCATAAAAACGTGGCGCATTACTAGTACTTATGCTCTGCTATTTGCGGGGCCTGTGGGAAATAGCCTAATCAATCACCTCTCAATCAACACCATGCACATCCTGATCTTTATCAGTATATAAACTCGAGCGAGCGTAGGTATCCTGTGATCCGCTTCCCTTTATTCCGCCTACCTTTTGAAGGGCGCGGATATTTTTCTCGAAGTAGTGGAAGTGTTCGCCGGTTCCTGCAGTTGTGCAGGTGCAGTCGGTTGTTGAGCGGAAGCATTTCCACCGAGGCTGCTAATGGAAGTCTTTGGCGTGCAGTAGTAGAACTTTCGCACAGTCTCGATCGCCTCGCACCAGTCCAGAGCGTGTCCACTCGGGTCCTCCAGGTAGTACGTACGATTCGGCTGCAGAAAGACACATGCAGTCAGGTGTATACCGTATTTTTGGGTGCATATCCCCCATTGTATATCCCCAGCCCCAATGTATAACCCCCCATTGGCAAAACATACGTTTTGTCCTATGTATATCCCCCTGGTGTATAACCCCCTATGTTAAGACATATGAGCACAAGAGAAGCAGTTTGAAAAATTGGGCAGCCAGTGCGTGAGTCGAACACGCAACGCAGAACGGGATTACGCCCCTATTAGCGCACACCACTATCTGACTGCACAGCTCAATTTCTCAAACTCCCACGCTTGTACTTTTGGTACAAGAGGTACCAAAAGTACAAGAGTGGGAGTTTGAGAAATTGAGCTGTGCAGTCAGATAGTGGTGTGCGCTAATAGGGGCGTAATCCCGTTCTGCGTTGCGTGTTCGACTCACGCACTGGCTGCCCAATTTTTCAAACTGCTTCTCTTGTGCTCATATGTCTTAATAGAGTACACCCGCGCTAAAGACTATTCCATCATGTCTTGCGTCTTCATAACCCCCTATGTACTGTAAGATACCTGACCTACCTATGAAAGCTGCTCATAAGTTAGCTATAGATACTCCTACACCATGCTGCTATGCCTATAAGCTTAGCTGAGCATGTTTTATACTAGAATAACCCTGTTTTAACCACGATTATGCCCTAAAACACGTACTTTTGACCTCAAAAACATGCCTCTACACACCTCTCACAAACAAATTTTGTCCCATGTACATATATCCCCATTATCCCCCAGTGTATAACGCCCATTGGACCTTTCAATTTTTGTACAGCCCACCCAAAAATACGGTATACCCCAGTGTATAACCCCATCAGACCTCTCGATTTTTGGCCAATGGGCATACCGTATGCACGAAGAAGGTTTTGAAGTTTTTGGCCTCCGGTCTCAGTTGAGAACTCCACGGTATCTGACCCTTCAGTTCCATATGACCAGAGTCCACGTAGTACAAATGAGGACCCTCAGTCAACAATAACATTCGCTTTCGAGCGAACAAACCCTACATGCAATACACAACAGGTGTACAAAGAACAATACAATCGCGTATATGCACACGCTCGCATGCACTGTACATGGGTACTATGGCGTAAACCCGGTCATGGGAAAATGCGGCCACCTGCGTTTCAGGGCTGCATATCTCAGCACCAATGAACCGATTGAGACAAATAGGACATCAGTCGATTCCTTGAACTCTCCTCTTTCAAATGAGCTATTCCGTTCACCACTTGCTGAAACAGCAAGCTAAAAGGTGACCGGGTCCGGGTTACCCCACAAGTATAGGGTGTATCAGAATTTACTCTCCTGATGTTTGTGCTTATAACTCCACAAAGGAAGGAGCATCATTTTTCACCGCAGTCTTTTGCAATATGTAGCCAAGGCTTCAACGTTTGCGCAGGCAAAATTTCAACTTCTAGGCTAACAGGAAGCGGCTCAGCTCTATAAGGCTGACCTCAGAAATCAAGGATTTGCCTACTATTCTACCACAATGGAGAGCATATTCTATCATCCCAAAGCTAATTCATTTCCAAACATGTTCAATATCCTATGCAGGATGGGGCAGAACCAAATCTGCTGCGGTAGTATGAATAAAACTTGAAAAATGCAGCTGTGGAGTGCTAACTTTGTCCTTAATCCAGGTTTTGCCCACACGTAAATTTCTGTGTGCGAAGTTTGTGCCTTCATAACTCCTTGGTAGAGGGACTAAAAGGCTGAAATTTTGCCTGCTCAATTGTAGAAGCCTTAGCTAAAAAATACTAAAGAGCGTACTGAAATCAAATGCTCCGTTGAGGAATGAGAGGCACAAACACCCGGAGAGTTTCCGTTACACCCTGTAAATACATATATGTACCTTTCGCTTTTCCACATGTCCGCTCTTCAGAATGAGATTTCCTTCAACGAAGCGGTGATACTGATTGGTGTCGCGCTGCACACGTAATCTCTCCGCTCGCTCCTCCGCTCCCATAGTCAACGGATGAGGCGTAGACTCCTCCCGGCTTGTGCTCGCTCTATATCACACACAACCACACTACAAACAACAGTCACCACACTGAATCCTTTGGCCACATCTCCTTGTGGATAGTTACAGTAACTGATGACGCCAATCTGCACACACCACTTGTGCTGCTATGGCCCGTTCATATCGGAATCGGAAGTAAATATGGCCGAGCGCGACCATGGTTGTCCATGTCCATGCTATTGCAGCCGTGGGCACGCGGTTAGCAGTAGTTTCCGACGTCTTCCCCGCTACGTCGGGACCTACTGTGTGTAGTCTGGCCAGTAAAAGAAGAGTTCGCCATGGCATTCAAGGCGCGTTGCGTAAAATAGTTTCACCAATGTGGATTTTTGTCCGTGCTTCGTGTACTCCTATTTAGCAGAAGTACAAGCAAACTGCGAAGGACGACTTAAGTCCCATAGCGAACTCTCTCTGGCCAGACTATAATAGGAGGAAAGCACGCTCACTGGCCCGCTACAGACGTGCTCCGAGTTTGCTCCGAGCGAGTTCGCTCCGAGTTTGGAATGACTTTGTTTTGATCCGAAACGAACGTCAATGACTCACACGACTTCGAATTACAAACTCGGTTGTTCACACGCACGTTCCGAAAAATGGAGCGAGTTCGGAGCGAACTCGGTGATTTTGCATGTTGAAGCATAATCAGGGCTTTCGAAATTCACGTCTGAAGCGCACCACTCACTTGGTATCTGCCAACTGTAGTCCGAGGAGTCGGGTGACCTGTTTGTCGTCCAGTCCCGGTTCCAGGCCCTCCTTGCGCGGGTCGTAGGTGCTGCGGAGCTCCGGCTGGCCGCCCTGCGCCGGCAGATAGGGGTGCAGCTGCGGCGGCGTCCGTCTCCACAGTCCCTCCCACTGCGTCCCCTCGAAGAAGGCATGCGAACGCAGACTGCACACCCCATCCCCGCCCAATCGAGCCTCCGGATCGATCAACTACACATGCACGTACAGGTAGGGTACTATGGGGTAAACCCGGACACGGGGGTAAACCAGGACACCTTGTATATCTCAGCAACCATACGACCGATTGAGACAAACCAATCGCTTCCTTGAACTCTCCTCTTTCAAATGAGCTACCATGTTCGTCATTTGCTGAAGCGGCAAGTTCAGAAAAGCTTAGGTGTCCGGGTTTACCCCGTGTCCGGGTTTACCCCACAGTACCCTACAACAATAGTTATACGTACGTACGCACGTTTGTACATGTTTAGGTACAGCGCGTAGGTAGACTGTCGAGTCCACTATTTAGCACTGGCAGTAGGTGGCCCCTTTTTTTCCTAGATGGTTCCCAACCCTTTCACTCCAATCGTCAGCCGCATCAAAAACAGTCGCAAGTTCACCCAGACACGACGAATATTTTCGGTACTGTGTGTGGAAACAGCCTGGAATGAGTGAACTCGTGATGCATTGGCTGCCTATCAGACAGGAAGAGTTGACGCCAATCTGGAAAGAGAAAACGGGCCACCTTGCAATGCGGCCACGTTCACAATGTCAACTCAATTTTTGGACAGTCTGTCCTATGCCTATCCCACAAAGCCACAAGAGAATGCCAAAGACTTCAAAACAAACCCCCAAAACAAAAAAAAAAAAAAACAAAAAAGACACAAAACAATCATTCATCAATGCCCTATTGCCCTCCTCCCCTCCCCTCCAAATAGCGAAAGAAGCTTCCTCTTGACAGACTACTACTGTAGGTACGGGTACGGATGCAACAGCGTAATAAGAAAGGATGCTGTAAACAAGTCCTACAATGGTTATTGTTATTATCCTACAGTGCGTGTAGCAGCACTGTTTTCATTCCCCGCTCTTGAGTACGACTACATCAAAGAGTCAAGCAGTAGGCAACGTGTCTGTTCGCGATAATAAAATTCCTTCGTCCGACTTACCAGCAGTCCACTAATTAGACTCTTCGGTACTTCCATAAAACCATCCGGAAAAGAGTAGTCAAGCTTATTGATTTTCTGGAACAGCAGGTATTCATTTCTAAACAAAAATAGCGCATCCAATCGAAAACTTCGCTCATAAACATTCTAAGTTATGAATAGGCCACATACAGTATGCGTTTTAATCAAGGCAGCAGAGGAATTGCAAACTAAAAAAGCTGATATGAATGATCCGCCGTTTTCGTGTGCCTACAGTACACTTACGCAGCTCGAAACGGGGGCAATCCTGAGAGCATCTGATAAACAATACAGCCGAGCGCCCAAAAATCACAGCTACAAACAACATACCATATAAAATAATAGGTGTTGCGTAAAATAGAAAGACAAATGCGGATATCAGTCCGTGCTTCGTGTTCCGTGGCGAACTCTCTCAGGTGTTTCAAGTTACTGGGCGCTGGGCGCGGAGGGGTTAACCACTGGGCGCTGGGCGTTGGGCGCTGGGCGGTGAACAGTAGCATCTATTTTGCGCAAGCGCATGGACAGACTTAGGCTTAGGCTAAGGCTTAGGTTGAGGCTAGGCTTAGGCTTCAGTATTGGATGCAGAGGGGTACGCCTCAGCCTCAGCCTAAGCCTAATTCTAAGTCTAAGTCCGTCCATGCGCTTGCGTAAAATAGATGCAACTGTTCACCGCCCAGCGCCCAACGCCCAGCGCCCAGTGGTTAACCCCTCCGCGTCTAGCGCCCAGCGCCCAGTAACTTGAAACACCTACTCTCTCTCTGGCCAGTGGCTACATGCTAGCTACTTTAGGCCTAAATTTACTTATGTAAGTCAGTGGATGTGGCTGGCTTACGACCTTGGCCCAACTGCCTTTCCATTGAGCACTTCCGGACTGAGATACTGAGCAGTGCCAACGAAAGAGCTGCGCTTCTTCTCCGGCTGTGGAAGCAACGGAGTGGGACGATCTTGCTCTTAAAAACAATCCAGGCTTTCTTTCAGATGCATGCATGCACACTGCGCAGCCTGACCTGGCCTGACCAGGTAGGGAATTTGGACACCATCTCAGGTCGCCTCTTCATTTAGATAGGGCACTATGGAGTAATCCCGGCGTTCAAGGAATCGATTCATATCATACTTATCTCAAGTGGTCCATTGGTTGCTTTGCTGAGATATGCAGCCCTAAAAACATACAGTAGGTGGCCGGATTTCCCCATGGCCGGGTTTACCACATGTTGGCCTACAAAATGAGCTAAAAATTGTAACTTTCCATGGAAAATATTGTAAGATTATAGCTCTGGTCCCTTATTTATGGCCCATTCACATCGGAGACATGCGCTGGGCGTACGCTGTCCATGGCTCAACAACCCACGCAAAGGCATGGACTGCCATGGGTACGCCGGGCGCATTGCCTGTCCAATCACTTCCAATGTGAATAAGCCAACAGTGGTTGGTAGGCGTTTACTCAAAGATGCGTAGGCGCGCATGGATGCCCGTCGGCTAGGTGTGAGCATGTACATACATAAACACATGCAACCCCACAGGAAGGTGTCCCTGGCCAAGAATATAAGGAAAAACGAGAAGGCTACTATGTCATCGCACACTTACCGTCTTTGCCCAAAATTTTGGCGCAACCAAAGTCGGATATCTTGATGTGCATATCTTCGCTCAGCAGAATATTCTCCGGTTTCAAATCTCTACAAAGAGCACACACATGCACATACCGTTGTATTGCATATCTAGTAGGCACCTGCGTTTTCGCGCGAATACCAATAAACTATGCAACAACACACAAGACTAATAAGACAAGGCAGTGTTGAGCATAAGCCAGCGAAGGAATTTGCGCACGTAACATAACATGATCAACTTAGCCCATTAACCTCTTCCCCCAGGCGTTCGTGCTGCTTTTGTAGACACTGGCGGATGCGGTTCTGCCTCATAGACGGGAAATCGCTCCGAAGAAAAGAAGCAATCGCAGTCGACAACAGCTAAACTTTTGGAGATAGGGCGACTTTTCTTCAGAAACAAAACCTTAGACGGGCTTTGCGTCCGCCGGGTGTCGCGTCGGGACACGGGTACACCTGGGATTCGAAGAGGGTCAACACATACCGCGACCTGGCGTCATTGTTGGCAACAAAATGCTACTTATTATTCCGGGTGTATAGCCCATACACCAATTTGAGAGGTCTTGATGGGGGGTTATACACTGGGGGGGGGGGGGGGGGGGGGGGGGGGATACAATGGGGGGGGGGGATATACACTGGGCAAAATTTATGTTTTTGAGAGGTGTGTAGAGGCATGTTTTTGAGGCCAAAAGTACGTGTTTTAGGGCATAATCGCGGTCAAAACAGGGTTATTCTAGTACAAGACATGCTCAGCTAAGCTTATAGGCATGGTAGCTTGGTGTAGGAGTAGCTATAGTTAGCTTATGACCAGCTTACATAGGTAGGCTAGGTACCTTCCAGTACATGGGGGGTTATACACCAGGGGGGATATACACTGGGCAAAATTTATGTTTTGCCAATGGGGGGTTATACACTGGGGGATATACCATGGGGGGGGGGGATATACACCCAAAAATACGGTATCCGTTTATATACGTACGGGTGTTGTCGGTTTGTTGTTCGTTTGTTGTCGGTTTGTACAACACCCACATATAAACGGACAACAAACCGACAACAGCTGAACGACTTGTTGCCAACAATGACGCCAGGTCGCGGTATGTGCTAACTGCTTAGCTAAAACGGACTATACTGTAGGTACAATACATACCGATGAACGATGCCAAGTTTATGAAGATGTTCTAATCCCAGCAAAATCTCGGCGGCGTAAAACCGCGTTGCATCCTCGTCAAAAGAGCCCAACTTCTTCAAATAGTCCAACAGTTCGCCGTTCTTCGCCAAACTCATCACAAAAACTGCAGCAAGAAACGGATGCAACACTATTTTAACAATTCAACGTACGATGTAGACGATGTAAAGTTTTAATTCCTTCTCAATCGGCTCCTCACAGTGGTCAACCTCAACCGCTTCCGCAATCGACGCCAACTGACAAATCGGCATTTGCACAACCGAAGCCAACCGTTGGCAGGGCTATGCAACTTCAATATGCCCGTTGGCATCAGTTGCGCACCTCCTCCATACGTCGGTTGCACAACCGTTGAGCACTGTGTGAGGAGCCGATAGAGGAGGTTAAACACTGTGGCAGTATGGATGGCCATGCACACTTACACAATCGTGTGCTGTCATGAAAAGTGGCGTAGAGCTTGACGAAGTAAGGATGATCCTCTTTGGAAATGATCTTCATCACGTCCTTCTCTCTGTGCACGTAGTGCGTCTTGCGTTCTTTGATGATGTGCTGCTTGTTGCACACCTTTATCGCCACCTCCCGTCCATTCTTCACTTCACGACCCAAATATACCTGAAGAAACAAAAGCACACACCGCCGACTTACTCAATAGACGTGGTGCTAACTCTGTGGACTTGGTCCTGACTCACCGTAGAGAAGGAGCCATCTCCAAGCGTGGAAATGAAGATAAAATCCTCCGGAGTCAGGGAAACGGGCGCGTCCGAGCGTTTTCTTCGTTGACCACCGGGCAATTCCCCCTGAGGCTGTTGCTGCGCGCCATTCGCCGCTTCGTCGTCACCGGATTGCGACACGAGCGACGAGGCGCTGCTGCTCTCCGCGTGAATTACGAAAGACGAGACGGAGCTATTGGAAGCGGGATCCACGGAAATTTTTGGCGGAAGTCGATGATCGACTGAGGTCGAAGAGGAGGAGGCGGAGGACTGGGTTTTCGCGGCCATTTTTCGCGGCCAATCAACAAAACGATCGATGCTTCACTTCACTGCTACTGCTGCGCAGCTACTCTTTATGCGTGATTTCACGCACCGGCACGTGATTCCTTTCCTTCAGCTTCTTCCTGAACTTCTCTGTTGTCTTCTTGAAGAAGAATCCTGTCCTCTGCTGCGGTGTCCACATTCACATTCACCTATTTCCCATCATGACGCTTAGGCACAATTTGTGTTCCATTAAACGTGGTCCCGAAGCGGTGCGTTGTTGTCGTCTTCGTTTTTACTTCGTACGTAACGTACCGTGGACCGAAAATGGTCCATGGCGGGACCATTTTCAAAACTGAATGGAACATAAATTGTGTATTCATTCAAGAATGGAACACAAATTGTGCCTATGATGGGAAATGCCTGGATCCACTTACTTTGAAAACATATATAGTCAGTGGGACGATCAAGACCGTGCTTGACAATTTTCGCGCTCCCGTAGCAATCTTAGTAAATCTGGCATTTCTATGCAAGAATAGCAAGAGTGTTTGAAAAAGGGTCGAAAAGCCGGTTGCTATTCTTGTATAGAAATGCCAGATTTACTAAAATGCCACGGGAGCGGCAAAATTGTCAAGCACGGTCTTGATCGTCCCACTGACTATAGTCACCGGGACAATCAAGACCGTGCTTGACAATTTTCGCGCTCCCGTAGGACTGAGTAAATCTGGCATTTCTATACAAGAATAGCAAGAGTGTTTGAAAAGGGTCGAAAAGCCGGTTGCTGTTCTTGTTACAGAAATGCCAGATTTACTAAAATGCCACGGGAGCGGCAAAATTGTCAAGCACGGTCTTAATCGTCCCACTGACTATAGTCACCGGGACGATCAAGACCGTGCTTGACAATTTTCGCTGCTCCGTAAGGCAATCTTAGTAAATCTGGCATTTCTATACAAGAATAGCAAGAGTGTTTGAAAAAGGGTCGAAAAGCCGGTTGCTATTCTTGTATAGAAATGCCAGATTTACTAAAATGCCACGGGAGCGGCAAAATTGTCAAGCACGGTCTTGATCGTCCCACTCACTATACACGTTTTCCTATGCAAACATGTTTTAGGAGTACGTGACGTACCGTTTTTAGCGCAAACAGAGTAAATATGTAACATGTGGAAGACAAAGAAATCAAATGTGACGCACATTACGACGAGAAGATACCAAAATGCGACTAACAGCGGTCGCATGTGTGACACCGTAAGTGAAGAATTCTAATTTACGACGAAACTTGGTCGCTGGCCATCCATCCTCCTCAGCACATTGTTTGCAGATTCCTCCCCTATTGGCTTGTCAATCACGGAGCAACTGCTACCTTCTGTCACATGGGAGATCACCGTGGCAGCTTGCGTCCGCTCCGCAGAAGTTTGGAGGAGGCGGAAGAATAAAGGTGAAGCGGTGAGCTCATCTGCAGCAACGGCGACCGCCATTAAAAATGGAGATTTACGTAGGTGTAGGGTACTATGGGGTAAACCCGGCCATGGGAAAATCCGGCCGCCTAAGCTTCAGGAGCACATGACCCAAGAACATAC
>JASAMW010005089.1:0-11082 GCA_030247985.1 Epsilonema sp. ZAB3_2
TACTATATGCTAGAAAAGGGTGGGATGTACGTACGTAAATGAAATGAGCATGAGACAGGTTCTCTACTACATGATCTGTTGCTCTGTCATGGCAATCTGGCAAATCGTGGTGAAAAATAGAGCGGGTTCTCAAGTTCGGTTTATGGTTTAGGACTTTACGTTTATGCTAGGTCAGATGTCAGGTATGTACTCGTATGTCGTATGTTCGTTGACGTGCCGGCTTACGGTAAACCTACAGTACATAGACGTAACGTGTGATAAGAACCTAAAGTAGTAGTACGCCCGGCAATGGTAATGCGCAAGAGATGTGATTCATATTCATCATGCGGATACTGGACTACTATTTCCGGACGGACTTTAGAACTGCGTTTACTCGAGTGGACCATGTGTGATGTAGTCGTACGTTATGTCATATACACTATAGTCTGGCCAATAGCAGTTGGCACCTGAACTCAAGGCGCATTGCGTAAAATAGATTTACAAATGCGGATTTCTGTCCGCACTTCGTGTACTCTATTTAGCAGAGGTACATGCAAACTACGCAACTCGCCTTGAGTCCAGGTGCCAACTGCCATTGGCCAGACTATATTTTTGGCACGCCCATAGTGGCTGTCCATTCACTGCAAAGCTAGAATATAAAGCTTTTACCTCTTCATGCACATTTATCCTTTTCATTGCTTACGTCTCTCTAAACTCAGCCAATATTTCACACACTCTCTTGAAAACTGCACAGTGTCATATTCGCCAGTTATTTGATCACCAGGATCAAACCTCGGTTTCTGCAGCACTTTGTCCAATTTTCTTTTCAGTGATGGAGACTTGATTGGCTGATTTTGGAGTAGGAAATAGGCAGAGCACAATGCCACTTCCTCCAAACGCGACAATTTCCAAACCATCTTCTCCAGTCGCTTTTCGGCCAATTTCAAAAATGCTTGGGGCACAATCGTAGTATCTGTTTTATTACTGTGCTCCGCAAAGGTTGCGTAGTACAGCAAAATGAAGATGGAGTGCATCTGGATTTCCATCGTATCACAGTTGACAACCTTGGACCATATGATCCTGGCCAATCGATCCACATCCCAGTTTATTGCATAGTCTTCATCTTGTTCTTCTGGAGACAAAACTGGCACAGCAGATGGATGAGGTCTTCTTAGCCTCAGCAAAGCATCCATGAGTTTCATGCACTTGACGTGGTGCCATACAAAAGTGCGTCGAATGCACTCCGCGAAAAGATTGTCAGATAGCATCTGCACCCTCAAGCCTTTCTCCTGCTGCAGTAGAACCAGGTGATCCAGCACAGCGAACAGACAGCCGTCATTCGAATCCAGGTTTACACAGCCGGCCAAGTGAAAGAGAGCAACTAGCACCGGCTCTTCACGCGCCCAGGCCACAGTTTCCTGTTTTCCGTGAAGCAACAGCTTGAGCACGTTGATCAACGAGGACATGCGATGAAAATCGTGAAAATAGGCCATACGCCCCTGGTGTAAGTCGTGTAAAAGGCCTCTCGCACACATTGGTAGCCATTATGGGGTGGTACATAAGTACAAGAATAGAAATTTACCAGATCTACCATTTACCTCTACCAGATCAGTGTGCTTGTGAGGTACCTATTATGTATGAGCTTTAAAGGGGTTCGCCGTGGCGAAATCCAGCAGGTAAGGCTGCTATGCTGGGGTGATAGAGCAAGTTCTAAGCTTTCATTTGATGTATATATTGTATGTTCGAAAATCGCTGGTTGCGCTGTTACAAGCTGTTGAAGTTTCTGTTTAGTACAGGTCCAGTTCAGGGGCCAATTTTCGAGGTTTTTGGCTTGTATCTCTGGCGGGACGGCAGGTAGCCATGAGATCTGTACATGAACAGGCGTGGTTTCCGCCGACCTATCTCATGGTACCTTCCTTTTCTATTTTTAGCGAGAATTGATGAAGTTATAAGCAAAATGCTTCGAATTTTAGTGGTGTCCACTCCGTTGTGGACAGCACTAAAATTCGAAGCATTTTGCTTATAACTTCATCAATTGTAGAGAGAATTTGAAAAGCAAGGTACCATGAGATAGGTCGGCGGAAACCACGCCTGTTCATGTGCAGATCTCATGGCTACCTGCCGTCCCGCCAGAGATACAAGCCAAAAACCTCGAAAATTGGCCCCTGAACTGGACCTGTACTAAACAGAAACTTCAACAGCTTGTAACAGCGCAACCAGCGATTTTCGAACATACAATATATACATCAAATGAAAGCTTAGAACTTGCTCTATCACCCCAGCATAGCAGCCTTACCTGCTGGATTTCGCCACGGCGAACCCCTTTAAAGTCATTCACATTGGAAGGAAATGCGTTCGGCGTACGCATCCATGACTGCCCATGCCTTAGCGTGCATCGAATCATGGATGGACACGCCGAGCATAACTGTGAATACTACCACCCCGCAATCTATCTACCAACGTGTGCGAGGAGCCTAAATCCCTGGTGAACTCCGCCATCGAGTAGCTCATCCAGTTGCTCGACGTTTCCGTCGGTTCGCCGATCGCCCGCAGTTTGAGTCTGCGGCGCGCCTGAAACGTGAGCTGCGCATACACCGGCAGGCTCCTGGTCAGCAGCTCGTAGCAGTGCCACATACGTCGACGCCAGTCAGGGCCGAGGACCGTCGTGAGCTCATTCGAACAACCACTGGCTACTACGCACTTGGCCGCAGCGGGGAAAGATGACATCACGGCTCGATTCATTGCTGCATGATGACATCAATGCTAATTGATTGACTGTCGTAGCTACAAGGTACGTAAAATGATGGGGCATTCCATAATGCAAGAAAGTGCAAGCAGGTAATATATAAAGTGCTGTACCTACGTACGTACTACATTACGAAGCCACTGAACATCACTTCATTGTACCATTTTGAAAGGAACGCATATATCGACAACGTATGCTCGTGTGAGAATTCAACCACCAATAATACGGCTGCCACAAACAGTTTATTCCACACGACAACGCTGAACTCATACAGCAGGGCATCATAAGTGTTGCCTGGTTTTAGGAAATTAGAACAGTAACAGCGGTAGGGTCCTATAATGGCTATGGGACAACGCAAATATACATTCATGGATAAGGTTCAATACTTCAATGCACTGCACGTGCGCGCATATGGAGACAATAATGTGAGATTTGATAGCAAATGATATAGTACCATACGTAACAATAGATTATCAGTAAAAAAAACACTTCCAACAAAATAACAAACAGAAACAAAACAAAATCGTTTCATTCAACCAAACCAAATTCATTCGCCTTTAGTATCCGTAAAAGGGCGTTACAACTTGCAAGTACACCCATTGTCATTGCACTTTTGGTGCCATCGTCTCCTATTCCTACTAAGGTGAGAGATATGAGAAGTTCACTTTTCCAATCACCAATACAGTACAAGCATACGTACAAGTACAGTACATGCGTGTATCACCGCCTACATTTCGTATTGATTTTTCACTTTTATGGTATTGATTGGGTAAGCGTGAGCGAACAGGGGTAAAGCCGGATACCAAGCTTCCCGATCCAGAGTGATTTTGCAACAAATACACCTGCGCTGCTTAGCAGCACAAAGCATTGGACTTCGGTGCGTTTACGTTACTCCACCATTGATATAGTCTGGCCAGAGAAACTTCGCTCGCAACGGGACTCAAGTCGTCCTGCGTAGTTTGCATGTACTTCTGCTAAATAGGAGTACACGAAGCACGGACAGAAATCCGCATTTGTGTATTTATTACGCAAGACGACTTGAGTTCCATAGCAAACTCTCACTGGACAGACTCTGTAGGTCACGACACGAGCTAGATAACGACAAAAGGTTGATGTCCGACTCTACCCACCTGTTCCACATTGCCCCCCGCTACCCTAACCCTACTTATGCTTCTGACCGCCCCCTCCCCCACTTCCACTCGGCCCTCCTCCTCCTCCCCCTCCTCCCGTTTTCGGCATCATATCCATCAGGAACTGGCGCTGCAGTGCGTTCTGTTGCTGCTGTAGCGTCTTCATCGCGTCCTTGTTGAAGTAGGCGGCCGCGGCCGCCGCTGCGGCCCCGGGCGGAACGGGGGCGGGCGGTGCCGCGCCGCCGACGGCCGTCTGGGCCAACGCGGCCAGGGCCGCGCCGCGCAGGAGCGGATTCGCGGCCGCGAACGCCAGCGGATTCCAGCCCATGTTCATCAGCTGCGGAAACTGGCCCAGCGCCGCCGGCAGACTCGCCAGGCCCGCCAGCGGATTCTGAGACTGCACGGCCGCCTGGGCCGCTGCAGCCTGGGCCGCCGCGGCCGCTTGCTGCTGCTGCTGCTGCTGGGCCGCGGCCCGACTCGCGGCCAAGGCCGCAACCGCCGCCGCGGCCGTGCTCTGCGGTTGCTGCTGCGCGGCCGCGGCCGCTGCCATGGCCGCCGCGGCCGCTTTATTGCGCTGCTCCTGGCCGCCGGAAGCGGCCGAGATTGCGGCCGCGGCCGTGCTCTGAATCGTGGACACGGCCGTCGCGGCCGCGGGGCTATTCCGGTGTGGGGGCGCGCAGGGGCCGCCCCCGTCGAATTTGCCCTCCTGTATCTGCTTCTCGATCTCCTGCTCCTGTTGCAGCGCCTTAACGAACGCCTGCTTCAGGCGACTCGTGTGGTCGGCTTTCAGCGCCTTCTTCTGATTCGTCCGCACGCACTGCTCGCACATCAGCTTTAAAGGTTTGCCGTCGCCGCCTTCGCTGCTGCTACTCTCCTTATCTTTCTTTTTGGACGCCTTTTCTCCAGTGCCTCCAGCCGCTGACGTGCCCTCTGCCACCGCCTAAAAACACCGTTTCACAGACATGACCCTTGTTACAAGGGTCATGTCTGTCGAACATACATACATTGGGTAGCGTGGGGCAAACCCGGACACGGGGGTTAGCCCGGACACCTAGTATATCTCAGCAACCATACGACCGATTGAGGCAAGAGTATTCTACCAATCGATTCCTTGAACTCTCCTCTTTCAAATGAGCTACAATGTTCATCATTTGCTGAAGCGGAAAGTTCAGAAAAGCATAGGTGTCTGAGTTTACCACACGCTGCCCTACCCTACATACATTACATACATACATACATACATACATACATACATACATACATACATACATACATACATGTACATACATACATACATACATACATACATACATACATACATACATACATACATACATACATACATACATACATACATACATACATACATACATACATACATAACATATGTACATACCAAACTTTACCTTCCAGACGGGAGTGAAATCCGTTGCGCATTGGGCGCAGACGTAGGGGTCTGGCATGCTGGGCCGGGTGACGCTGCGATCTTTCAGCACCTTCTGCACCACTTGATCCATACCGACCAGGTAGACGAACTCGGGCTGGTTCGGGTTGGGCACGAAATGCATCTCGGGTGGCGGCGGTTTAGGCGGAGGAATCTGAAATTATGAGAGGAAACACATCGTCTGGAAGTTACTGTGTCCCTGCCCCCATACGGTATACACCTGGCGTTACACGCTGGAATACTTGAACAGTCGCTACGGTGCATTTTGTAACAAAATGCAATCCAAGAAAGCAAATTGTGCTTTTTTAAAATAGACTGAGGACTTTAGGCTAGCTATTGGATGCATAGGAGCAGGCCTCAGCCTAAGCCTAAAGCCTAAGTCCCGTCCTAACAAGCCTATTTTGAAAAAGCACAACTTGCTTTCTTTGATTGCATTTTGTAAAACAAAATGCCCCGTAGCGACTATTCAAGCATTCCAGCGTGTAACGTTGTCCTGTCTGATGTCGGCTGCAGTCTACTATCCACCATATGCAGTAAGGCTATTGGGTTGGTCGTCATCGACCCCGCGGCATTTATTTAGTGAACGTTTGGATCGGTGCCTGCGCGGGGTCATCGACGTCATTTGTTATCAATTCTTCTGTTCACTCGCTCCTTTTCCGCTTCCAGATGATTGAACAGGGTCGACGACCCCGCAGGCACCGATCCAAACTTTCACTAAATGCCGCGGGTCAGCATCGACCAACCCAATCGCGTTACTTTACCGCAACTCGTCCATACCTGCAGCAGAGTCTGCTCCAACTGTTTCCTTAGCGCCAGCTTCGCGGCGGCTTGGCGCTGCGCCGGCGTCTGTTGCGGTTCCGTCGGCGTCTGGGGGGCGGCCCCCGTCCCCCCTGCAGCACCCGCTGCCCGGACCGGCGCCGGGGTCGCTTTGGCGCCAGGTGGAACAGGCGCCGCGGCTGCAGCTGCAGCAGTGGATGGGGGCGTGGCCCTGGCTGCCGCTGCTGCCTGCTGGGCGCCCGCCAGGTGGTGAGGCGGCACCACCGCGGCAGCCGCCGCCGCCACTGCGCGCGCTGCCGCCGCCGCCGCTTGCTGTTGCGCGCCTGCGAAATAAAGGAGCAGCTACAGTAGAGTACCGCTCACAAACTCCTTACGTCAAAGAGCTGCACGTCGAAGGAGGGCTATTCGCTGTACGCTCTACTACTTGTTTCATCCTGTTCTTCAGTGTGTTGAAGAGCGCTTCTCTGGAAATGCACCTTAGGTACCTTTTTAGGGTCCAGCAGCCATTTTCCAAACATATTGGGACTTCCGCATTACATTGCTGACCAGTTTGCAATTTAACCCCTCCTGTGTGCTGAGATACGGCTGCTGGTAGGCCCAATTTTCCCCCCACTTGCCCGCCACTTTTTTCAAAAATTCTTAGCATCATTCTACTCCATTTTCTTCGGAGATTTCGGTTTGGGGCATGCCCCTTCGATATTTTGATGAATATGGCGTGATATAGTCCAAAACGCGGTAATTTTGGCTAATTTGATCATTTTCGTCAATTTTTATGGTGTTTTCATCAAAATATCGAAGGGGCATGCCCCAAACCGAAATCTCCGAAGAAAATGGAGTAGAATGATGCTAAGAATTTTTGAAAAAAGTGGCGGGCAAGTGGGGGGAAAATTGGGCCTACCAGCAGCCATATCTCAGCATACAGGAGGGGTTAAATTGCATACTGGTCAGCAATGTAATGCGGAAGTCCCAATATGTTTGGAAAATGGCTGCTGGACCATAAAAAGGTACCTAAGGTACATTTCCAGAGAAGCGCTCTTCAACACACTGAAGAACAGGATGAAACAAGTAGTACGTCGAAGGAGCACAGGGACTTTGAACCTTCTGTCAGATCTCTCAATTTTTGCATCGCCCCGATGCTACTCACTGTAACTTACTGCGTACTAGCAACTCTGTCCCCGGACCGGCACGTGGTCGTGTGCCTAAAGTCCACAGCTGTGACCGAGGGTAGCCGGGTTCGATTCCCGTTCGATCCTATTTCTCTCTCCCCTTTTCGGGGCCAAACTATCGCCATACGGACTGCGGCACGTCACACTATGTTCACAACCACACTTTAACACATACCCCGACCTGGCGTCATTGTTGGCAACAACTCGTTCGTTTGTTGTCGGTTTTGTTGTCCGTTTTGTTGTCCGTTTTATATGGGTGTTGTCGGTTTTGTTGTCGTTCGTCGACACCCCCTATTAAAACGGACAACAAAACGGACAACAAACAAGAAAACGGACAACAAAACCGACAACAAATGAAGGAAGTTGTTGCCAACAATGACGCCAGATCGGAGTATGTGTTAACACATACCCCGACAAGGCGTCATTGTTGACAACAGGTCGCTCAGAAGTTCTCCGTTTGTTGTCGGTTTGTTGTCCGTTTATATATTGTGTCGTCGGTTTGTTGTCCGTTTTTTGTTTTTGGTTGTGTTGCCGGATTGTTGTCCGTTCGACAACAAACCGAAAACACCTATGACAACAAACCGACAAATGGACAAGAATTTCGTGTTGTCAACAATGACGCCTCCTCAGGGTATGTGTTAACGCAATCCTTACTCGTTTTCTGCACGTGACTGCTCAGTTGATGCGGATGTTGGCTCTTATGCTGATGGTGATGATGCGGCTGTTGCTGCTGGTAGGCTGCCAGTTTCGCCGTCTGATGTGGTGCCGGGGGCGCAGCCACGGGGGGTCGATAGGCGCCCGGCCCCGCGGTCTTGCTTTGTTGCTGTCCGGTCATCATCCCACCCGCTGCTGTTCCCGTGGTTCCCGCGCGTACGGTCCCGCCCAACGCACCCGCACGCGCGCTCAAGTCCTACGGTGGTAAGAAAATGCTAGAGTAAGTACGCGTACGTACTACTACAAGTTGTGCATAGAAGATTACGAAGGTAAGCCATGATAACGCATAGAACGTATAAGGGTATATATCGTCTTACACGATACGATAGTGCGACGCACTTTTTCAACCCTCCCCCAGAATAGCGCGTGCAGTACACAAACAATCACGCCGACAAGCAACAGAAGCCCGTTTGCGCGCTACGAGATTGTTTGTTTGTGGATGGCGTGCTTTAGAGTCCCCCATAAGATGGGTTCTTCGAAACCCGTCGTAATGGGTCGAATATGAGTCAGGGATTGCCTCCTTCGTTCACACTGTGTGCTCCATTCTTCCCCTAAGCCCAATTATATATTTTGCTCTTACTCTGGTGGTTGGCATCTGTTGACTCATGCGTAGTTTCTTCAGCATCATCAGCTTGGCTTCCTCCTGTCTCAGCTCAGCTTGCAGCAGCTTGATCATCGTCTCCCGCTCACGCTTCTGCTCCTCAGTCAATTCCTGACTCACTATCTGAAACATTACGTTCCACTTTCAGGATAATACGGGGTAATTCGGGGAATTCTGCGGGTACCACCCCGCTGTATCTTCGCTTAGCAGAGGCAGGCGAAATCAGAAATGCTCTGCAACCGCCAGACAGGCGACAGTGCAAGCCAAGAATCACATTGATAACACAGCCATATATCGTGTGTTAACACATGCCGCAACCTGGCGTCATTGTTGGCAACAAGTCGTTCAGCTGTTGTCGGTTTGATGTTCGTATTTGTGTGTTGTCCATGTGTATATATGGGTGTTGTCGGTTTATTGTCCGTTCGTCAACAAACCGACAACAAACCAACAGGTGATCAACTTGTTGCCAACAATAGTCGACAGCAGACAGGATTTTCAGCTCACTCGCACCTAGCACGTAACGTATACGCACCTAGAACAGGCGACGGATTCCCCCATACTCTGCCCGTCACACGCGCTTTTGTGCCACCCGACGAACAAAATTATTCTAGCACCCTTCTCAATTATTCTCGCACCTTTCTCTTCCCTGCCCGTCAGACGTCAGACGAAGGCTTTGTCCTCACACCGCCTACACTTCCCTCTTCCTCACAGCGGCAGACGGCCACTTTTACACAATTGGTTCTCTTCGCTTTTCCTCTTCGCTTGTGAACAAAACATGGCCACTCGTCGCGTCACACAGCGCTTTTGTTTCTCTCACCCTTCCCGTCGGTCTTTCGCTCTTTCCCGCTGCTTGTGCACAAAGCATGCCAGTCGCCGGTGGCAGACACACGCACGCTTGCGTTCTCTTCACTTCTTTCGCTCTCCTCCCTGCTTGCGTACAAAGCACGCCTACAAATTTGTTCTTCGCTTGCCCACACCGCGCACAGACCAAAAGAACTCGTCCCGTCACACAGGCAACTTTCTTTCACGTAGCGAGCAAGGTGTGAGCAAGGTGCGAGGAAGGTGTGAGCTCGTCGCTGTCAGACGAGAAAATGGGGGTGCGGGCAAAAGTACTCACGCGGTCAGACTGCTAATGAGGTGCGAGCTGAAGTCGGACCGTATACGTCGGCTCCTATGCTTCAACACACAAGACCGACGTGCTCGGTCCGAGTAAATTGGCCTGTCTGCGGTCGACTAATGACGCCCGGTCGCGGTATTAACCCATCGACTTGTTGACCCCCTTCGTAATCCCAGGCGTCCGCCTATCCGAAGCCACCCGACAAACCCCGTCCGTAGACGTGGTGGAAAAAAAAACCCCGTCTACGGTCGGGATTTGCCGGGTGGCTACGGACAGGCGGACGCCTGGGATTACGAACGGGGTTAGGCCAGTACCTTCTCATAGTTTTTCCGCACAAACTCCAGCTCATTTTCGTGCAGCGATGAGACTTCGCTGTCATCCGACAGCATCACGACTTCCCCGTCCTCAGTCAACTGGATGGCGAAATGCGGATCGGTCGGATCCAACCTGCAGTCTTTGGCGAGTCGTCGCTTTTGCGGTTGCTGCGCCTTTTCACCGTCAATCGTGTCATCAGCCTGCTCCAAAATGCCGTCTATCGCTTCCATGCGCTAGAAAGCATGCATACACACGTAGCATAAGTAGGGTATGTGGGGTAAACCCGGACACTGGGGTTAACCCGAACAACAAGTATATCTCAGCAACTATAAGACCGATTGAAAAAAAAGTATTCTATCAATCGATTCCCTCAACTCTCCTCTTTCAAATAGGCTACCATGTTCATTAAATGCTGAAGCGGCAAGTTCAGAAAAGCTTAGGTGTCCGGGTTTACCCCGTGTCCGTGTTTACCCCACAGTAACCTACTTGATTTTTGATGGACTGGCTTATGATTCCTGATCTTATTGCCTGTCTATCAATCAATAGTCCCCGATCAATATACTATTTCCTAACATTACCAAGAATGCATAAGACTCCACAAAAACAAAAGTGAATGCGCTCTTGGTAATAATGATCCCCGTCCACAACATAATCAAGCAAACCTCGTCTAGTATTTTTCTATCATCTTCCTCCGGTGCTTTGTATTCACCCCGCAGTTTCTCTTGTGCCCTGAGGGCGCTTCTTCGCGTACTTCGACGCAAATGACCGCCTTCCTCGTTCTCGTCATTCTCCTCTGTCTCCTAAAAACAATATAATGGCTGCAATTTTGTGCTAAAAAATCATCGGTGGGCCCTTTTTTTCAATGAGCTATGATCGGCGCTAACGCACGCAACTCACTGTAACGTACTAAATGGAAAATTATCATTCCTACGCACTCCTATTATTTGTTTTTGGACATGCACCTAACTGTAGCATACATACACATACTGTACGTACCATTGCCTGCAAGTCCTCCTCTGAAATAATGTCTCTTCCAGGAGTTGCCATATCCAACTGTTTCATCAATTCGACAGGAAAACCAATTGCGCTCGTC
>JASAMW010005090.1:0-41025 GCA_030247985.1 Epsilonema sp. ZAB3_2
AAACAAAAATCTTAATCTTAATACTAATCTTAATCTTAATCTTATCTTAACAACAGCCCAAGTGTAATCTTTAAAGCGAAATGATCAACCTTTCAAAACGAGTGGAGAGGCAACGCAGGGTAGAGAATGAGAACGATAAGACCCCTCCACCTCCAGAACCCTTGCCAAGTCCACCACCAGCAGAAGCGGCGGATCTGGGGTTTCTCCGCCTCAACATCTCTGGCTGCACTTTCGAGTTCATGAAATCCACCATCATCAAGAGTGCGGCACGCGTGCGAAGGGATGCTGGACACGTGACGCGTCTGGAACTACTGGCCAGAAGGAGGGAACGCGGCTGCAAAATTTTAGTTTTATCATTCAATGTGACATATTATTGTAATTCTTGCGTTTAGATTACGTATGCATACACCTACGTTTAGGATACGTAGGGCTTACTAAAATTTGTACCGTGTAGTACTACTGACTGACTACCATACTTCCCATGCTACAATCAACAGTTTCAAGCATTACTGCAGCCGCCTCCCCTTCTCTTCAGCCCCGTTTTCGATCCACTACTTGCTGATGATGTGATGCCCCAGACAGAGACCTACTTCTTCCAACGATCACCCCGCATCTTCCAGTCGCTGGTTGACTACTATCGAGATGGCAACTTCCACCGACCCACAGACATTTGTCCGCAACGCATCCTGGAAGAGCTGGAGTTCTGGGGGTTGAGCCCGGATTGGCTGACTCCTTGCTGCAGGCTGCCTGCAGCAGCACTTCCAGTAGCGGAGGTTGAGCAGCCGCAGATTAAGGCTACTAGAAAGAAATCCTCTTCAGCCAGCAAACCAATGTCTATCGTGTTCGATCAGCCAGCAGTCAAGAAGCTGGAGTCGTACAAAATAATCAAGCAAAAGCGACTGGCGAGGAGCAGAGAAGTGAGAGAAGATGAGGAGGAGGTGAAAGAGAAGGCAGCAAAGCTGAGCGCTTTGCTGCAGAAGCATCGACGACAACAGCTCTTGCTGGCCATCTATCCAGAGTTTGATGGTCAGGCTTTTGCTCATCGTCGACGCCGCATCTGGGCATTCCTGGAGAATCCCACCTACTCCAAGATGTCACGCTGCTACAGGTCTGTTGGCTGGAGATGGAAGGTCTCCAGGTTGTGCACTACTAGTTGCTTGCTATGTACCCCCCTTTTGGCGTGAGTGTGCACCTCTGAATCAAGAGCCCTTGACTCCATGGTACTTGCTTTATGACTATCATTACAGTGCGTGATGCCATATTTTTGATCTCATTTACATACCAGTATGCCCCTACATGCTGCGTGTGTATGCAGTGCAGTGCACGCACATCACATGTCAAAGTGCATCAACAACCTTGGTGATCTTTCCGCGCCCAGCCAACAGGCCTTTACTATCTCTTCTCCATCCTCGTGGTCCTCCTGGCATTGGTGGTCCTGGTGGCAGGTTCCATAAAGGATCTGCAGGATCCAACCACCGGGGAGCCAGTGGGTTGGCTGGTGTGGGCCGAGGCAGCCTGCATCTTCTGGTTCTCCATGGAATACCTGTTCCGTCTACTGATCTGTCCACGTCGCTGGGCATTCGTGAAGGCGTTGAGCAATCTGGTGGACATGGTCTCCATCCTCCCGTTCTATCTGGAGCAGGCGTTCCTACTTCTGGGCAACTGGACGATGAGCTGGTACTGGACGCAGGCGTTCCTGGTGTTGCGTCTGCTCAAAATTCTGCGCATTGTCTGGATTTTCAAGCTGGCCAGACATAGGTGAGAAAGGCAGTTTTAGGTAGAGATGTAACAGGGCGAAATTTTTCAAAGTGCTAAAGCCGGAGCCAGATCTGAAATATTTTCCCGACAGAGCTGGAGTTGGATCCAAAAATATGTTGGGATTTATCAGAGCTGGAGCCAGAGCTGGGCCCGGGGCTCCTGTTTATAGGTTATCTCTAGTTTTGAGATGCTTTACCTTATAAGCATGCATCATTAGGTACAGTACATATTGCAAAGTTTCTTCTCTTCAGTTCCCATCTAAAGATCTTCTATGCTGGCATGCGATGCAGTCGAGAGGAGCTGATGATGTTGCTCTGCTATTCCGCCATCTCTGTCACCTTCTTCTCCACCGCCATGTACTACGTGGAAAGAGCGGACAAGAGTTCTCCCTTTAACAGCATCCCCATCTCTTTTTGGTGGTGCATCATCACTATGACCACCGTCGGATATGGAGATCTCATACCTGTGACTCTTCGTAAGCAAACAAACAAACAAACATCATGCTTGCATCATATTACATTTTCTTTTCTTTCCTACATTATTTGTACCAAGAAGTGAAAATCTGGCACTCTGGTCATTAGGTCGGCGCGCTAAACGCGACCTCACCTATATTCTTTCCTCGCTGTCATCTTTTTTTACATCTGAAAACGTGGTGGCACCTTGTGGTAAAATGCTTGGTGGTAGGTAAAAGCGTCCTTCAAAAAGTCGTCCATTATCGGTTTTTTTGCAGCTGGGAAATTTGTGGCGTCCTTGGTGGCACTGTCAGGGGTCATCGTGCTTTCGTATCCGATCACGATGATCGTCAACAATATCAACATGCTTTATCAGCAGAGGGATAAGGTCAAGGAGCAGCAACAAGGTGGCAGTGGTTCGGGCTCGCACTCGCAGGCGACCACTGGCGCGTCCACTCGTCGCGGCTCCCGTGCCAGTAACTCGGTCATCCGCAACGCGCTCATCCGCGTCCATTCTGTTGCACTTGTGTGATGAATAATAAAACTACTTTGCATACGTAGTTTACGTACGTACAAGTGATAACGACAAGATAACGAGTATAACGAGCGAGTAGATAGTAGATACGATAACAACATGGAATCCCACGCCTCCAGTGATTATTTTGTGCACCTGTGTACGTACTTTACTTACGCATGGCTTGTACATATGTACATGACCATTGGCTTTTGTGTGTGATTTTATTTTGTTAGTGAGCACATTTTTCAGCCGTTGGCTGTGAAATGTATGGTCGAATTATGAACTAGTAGTCCTACTGTACCTATGTACCTACATTACGTACGTACTGCCCTCAAGCTCCCACAAAAGTCGTACACCCTGAGTCGGTGTGGACAGTTTGAAAAAATCCGGACGCTGTCTATGCGCCGCGCGTGAGTGCGGCGCGCGCGCGTAGACAGTTGGGAAACGCGCGCCAAATTCTAGTCCGCTTCTTTCGCACCTGTCTACGCGCGCGCCGCACTTTGTGCACGCGGCGCATAGACAGCGCCCGGATTTTTTCAAACTGTCCACACCGACCCAGGATGTACGACTTTGGTGAGTGCTTCGTGGTGTACTATTAGAATATTACCTTATTTGCAATACTGTTGTACGCTTTGTACTTGTTTGCTTACCCTGTAGGGCAGGTTGCAGCCGCCGGAGAGCAGGTCTGCACTGTGCTTCCGATGATGTAGGGGATGCCATTGTTCTGACATTGATACGTGGATGACAGAGTACCAAAACTGCAGCAGATAAAGATGTTGGCGTTCGGCGCGTTTGCAGCCGGCTGGCAGCTGTACCTGAAACATCAAAAATCCGAGTTTACGCTTTGTTTGGGGAATAGGCAGCTAGCTACTGAATAAAAGCTTTCTCTCAAATGACATGCACATCTATCGCATGAATGTAAACGGCATGCAACGCAAACTATGTAGGTATGAACCAAGAATATACCTGTAAATAATGTACAACGATGGGTGGAATGAACATTACGCGGGTTGTGTACAAAATTGTACGGCATTGGTCTACCTACTGTAATTTATTGAAATAAAAAAATTTGTGTACATGCGCACCCAGTGGGACAGCTTGTAACAGTGCTGGAACAATACACATGCTGGCTGCCATCTACGAGGTACGGAGTGCCGTTGGAGGGGCAAAAGTAGCGAGTATTGCTGTCACCGCTAGAGCCAAAGCAGCAGATGTACAGTCGGTCGCCTGGTCCTTGACCGAGTGCGAATAAGCATGAAGCACTGCAATAAATGCAAAATGCAATGACGGCCAAAATCAAATGGGAAAGAAAGGGAATGACATAGGCTTAACATGGGGAGCGAGGGGAAAAGCATGGGTTCAAATACTACCTGCGGGCAAGCATATGTTGTAGGTAAAACGTAGGGTATGGCGTAATTATGTACAAACATAGGTATACTGTATGTACGTACGTAACCAGGCCAAGCTAATGTGTATAACGTACCATACGTTTCTTAATTACAGTAGTACTGTACTGTACGTACAGGAATTCTACATTCCCCCAAAAGGTTTTCCTACAAGCATGCTCCATCGTTTACTTTACCCAGTGGCGCAATTTGGTGACGTCGGACTGCAGAACTGATTGGACGTACCGGCCCGCTGAGGCGCGAGTCCACCGGGACAAGTGTACGGCGTGTTGGTGACAGTGGTGGTTGTCGTTGTCGTACTGCAGCAAATGGTAGCCGTTGGGACGCTGGTGGAGGAGAGGCAGGCGCTTCCGGTGGGACAAGTGGACGCGGTGACGCTGCAGTAGAGCGGCGCGTTGCCGTTTCTCACCGGCTGGCCGCGGGGACAAATGAAGGACGCGACGCCATTGGTGCAGCAGATGCCCCGACTGGGCACCTGCTGGGACCTTCTGCAGATGGCACCAAGGCTGGCGCAGGGGCCCACGTTGTTCACGGTGGCGCAGGCCACCTGCACTCCGTTTCGCAACACCGGTAGGCCGATGGAGCAGGACTCGGCGTTGACGCTGTTCACGACGACGCCACCCGTTCTGCAGCAGATGTAGGAGGTGAGCTGGGTGGCGGAGCGCATGCAGACCGAGCCCGTCGGACAACCGCCGCCGACCTGCGTGGGATTGCAGAACTGGTTCGCGCTGCCCCCCACCAGCACCGGGGTGCCCTGGCTGCAGGAGAGGAAGGAGGAGGCGCCGGTTCCAGGTCTGCAGCACAAGTACTGGCCCCGGATGCCCACCGAGGCCAGGCACGAGGCCCCAGACTGGCAGACGGGACTGGACGGAATGCAGTAGGTGTAGACCCCGTTCTGCAGCGACCAGCCCGCGGGGCAGCCGCCTTGCGCGTTGCTGGAGCCACTTCCGCAGCAGATACTCAGTCCAGACAGGGCCGTGGCCTCGCAGGTGCTACCGAGAGGACAGGAGTTGGCCAGGCCCAGGACGCACTGCTGCGGGTTGGCCAGGGTGGGGTAGGGCGTTCGCCCGCTGGGGCACTGCTGGATCGTGCCCAGTCTGCAGCAGAGATACTGGCCTGGAGCACCGCCGCTGGCCGGCTGGCAAGTGGAGGGAGCGGTACACTGACTGCCGCCGCCACCGATGTTTGGCGAGCAGCTCTGAGCGCGATTTTGGCCGTCCACGGTGATAGTTTGCCCCGCGGGACAGCGACCCACTGGCCCGCAGCAGACCGATTGCTGGGTGCTGGACAGGGTGCAGGTGTAGCCGTTGGGACAGGAGTTGGTAACGCCGCTGCTGCATTGTCGAGTCAGTCCGCTCCCGGGGTCCACGTAGGGAACTTGGTTAGCGCCGCAGACGCCTTGAAAAGAGGAGGATAAGAGATTTTATTTTAGACACGATGCACGAGAATACAGTTGCTTTTCACATGCATCTAAATTTATTTGCTTTCTTACTACTGTAAGTCGCCCATATTTATTTTATTATTTTTATTTAGTTACACCTTCTACTGTACAGTATCTAATTTTAGTTTTATACTATTTTTATCAACAAAGAGGAAAAGAGCTTGCCATTGAAGAAGCATAGGCATGTACATATTATAGGTAGGGCTAGAGTTATTGTCCGAAATTAGGCTTTACACTAACCTACCTACTGTACGTACGAGTACGTATGTATAGAGTATATATGTACTAATGTACACCTAATTTTTACATAATCCTGTTTTGGCGTGCATGTTTTCTCAGTTTTAAAATCTACAATTTTCTAATCAAGTAAGGTTTAAGTACTTCGGTAATAAATCGGTTGATATTGGTACCGTATCCTTCTTTGGTAAATTGGAACATGATGAGCTTTACAGAAAATTCACAAATTCAACTAATTTCCACGATATGTCATGTCAGTCAAACTGTCAATAATGTCTCACCTCATAGGACTCTAAGCGAAGTTCTTACCAAGATCAGATTTGCAGCACTGATAAGCGGCTGTCCAAAAGTTAAACTCACAGGAATTGCCCCCTCCACACGATGTGTCCTGCGAATTGCTGCAGGTTTTCGCCTGATTTGTGCCTGCCAAAATGGCCACCTTGTCTTTTGGACATCCTGAAATAAACAACTACCGTATTTACCGGTGCATAGCCCCATGGGGGTATGCAAAAATTGAGAGGTCCCATATGGGGGTATGCATAGGGGGGGTTATGCATTGGGGGGGGGGTTATGCATGGGGCATTTTTTATGTTTTTGAGAGGTGCGCAGAGGCATATTTTTTAGGTCAAAAGCACGTGTTTTAGGGCATAATTGAGGTCAAAACAGGGTTATTCTAGTACAATACACCCCCAAGCAGGCTTATAGGCATCTTAGCTTAGTGTGGGAGTGGCTATGGGTACTATATGACCAGCTTACATAGGTAGGTTCAGGTACTGTACAGTACATATGGGGGTATGCATAGGGGGGGGGTTATGCATTGGGCATTTTTTATGTTTTGCCAATATGGGGGTATGCATTGGGGGGGGTTATGCATTGGGGGGGGTTATCTACCGGTAAATACGGTACGTAGCTTTCCATAAAAAACCTTCCATACAGAAAACATGGGGTTTCGTGGGGTAAACCCGGCCACCTAATTGAAGGCCATTCTTCTTGTCTATTACATACGTGGCTGTCCGAGTTTACCCCACCACAACCGGCTTCCTGGGATACGGTCACTTGGTTGCCGGTCACTTCGTTGCGGTCATTTCGTTGCGGCGGTGATCACTTCGTTGTGAGAACTTTCGTTGCGGTCACTTCGTTGCGGTTTTTTCGTTGCGGCCATCCTCTGGTAATTTCGTTGCGAGAACTTTCGTTGCCGGTCATTTCGTTGCCGGTCATTTCATTGCAGGTCTTGATTTGGTCAGTTGGTTGTGAGTACTTTCGTTGCCATTCACTTCGTTGCAGGCTAGGCTTAGGCTTAGGCTTAGGTAAATCTCGCAACGAAATGAACGGCAACGAAAGTACTCACTACCAAATGACCAAATCTAGACCGGCAACGAAATGACCCGCAACGAAAATACCCGCAACGAAAGTTCTCGCAACGAAATGACCAGAGGACGGCCGCAACGAAATGTCCGCAACGAAAAAAACCGCAACGAAGTGACCGCAACGAAAGTTCTCGCAACGAAGTGACCGCGGCAACGAAAGGTCCGCAACGAAATGTCCGCAACGAAGTGACCGCGAACCGGCTTCCTTGCTTGCTTGCTTTGCATTTACAAAGTGTGGGAAACCGGGAAGCGGCTGGGTTTTCCCCTTGTTCCTCCTATACTCTAGGTATAAAAGAAGCAAAGCTTACCGTCATCTGTTGTGCAGCACTGGTATCTATCGATGAGATAGCTCCACTGGCAGATGGAAGTGCCAGGACAGGGCGAGTTGCTGTCTCCAGGGGTGCACAGCACCACCTTGTTGTTCCTCTTCACGGCTCGATTGCCACTTGGACAACCTTCCCCTGGAAGGTCACAAAAATAGCATTTACATCCGTGGTTGATTATCCCTGATTTCCCATGGAATACAAATTCAAAAGATAAGAGGCAAACTAGTAGTAGTGCGCTACACACGTGAAACTCACACGGTGAATTTGAAGTTTCGAGTTTTGTTTTTTTCATGTTTCGCTAGCATTTTCGCTTGTTCCCAGGCGCAATGTCTTTCTCACGTGTTCACAAATGGTTATAGTTTCATATTCCCAGTGAATTCACCGGCCTGGTCTCCCTATGCTTCATCCCATAATGGGGAATTCTCCATTGAGTTTACTCACCACGTGTGTGGCGCTCAACTGACCTAAGATTAGCCCGCCTTACCCGGATCCCGTCCGCAGCACTTGTACACCTGCTCCACCGTGTCCAGGTAGCAGATCGTGTTGCCCGGACACGCGCCCGGAGTCCCCCTGGTGCAGGTGAGCAGATTGCCATTGGAGTTCCTCAGTGGTCTGGTGCCGAAGGGGCAGCCGACGGGCGGAGGTTCCTGTTCGTCCACCAACAGGCAGCAGTAGCCCCTCCTTCGACCGTCGCTCGCCCTCGCGCCCGAGGGGGAAAGGCGGCAATAGTAGGGGAATTTGCACTGGTTCTGCTGCAGTTGGTCGGCAGTGATTTCAAATTGTTGTTCGTTGTCGGAGTTGGAAAGGATGGAGGTGGATTCGGTGCAAACCTTGGGCTCTTCGGTATCGGGGTCTGGCAAAGAAAAGAGAAATCTCGCTCAAGACTGACTTATTGATTTGTGTCGCACAAGGAACGTTCCTTACACGTACGTACGTACCATACTACCTTACAGTACGTACACGTAGGTAAGTGGAGTAAAAACTCACCTCTCTCTTTTCGCGAACGCCAACCGCGCAAAATTATACGTACATAAGCAGACAAAACGCAATTTGCATTGGGACGGTAAGTTTGCTTGCAGCTCTGTATAATGTACATATACAATACATAGTACGTACGTAGTTGCATGGCTGGTTGTACAAAATGCTGCATATGCTACGTTACCCTACGTAGAGTACGAAAGGTGCGTGCGCTCACCCACACCATTCATTGTACGCAGGTCAGAATAGTTCAAAGTTTTCCCATCTGTACCGATGTAAGGTTTTCCAGCCTTGCAGTACTCATTTGACGCGACGGAGGATGAGGGAGGAGGAGGCAATCCGCAGCAAATATCGCGATTTTCCATGCGATTGCGGTAGCAGATAAATCCATCCGGGCAAGATTTCTGGTCATCAGGAATGCATGATTTGACCACCGAGTTTCCGGCCGACGTCGCTTCGCGAAAGGGAACCATGTCTCGGGGACATGTCGCCTCGACTGAAAGTGGCGTAAGCACATATGAATTCTTGGTGTAAACTTGGAGGACTTTGTAGCAAAGCGTAGGCTTGGAATGTTACCAAGATTAGACTGCTTTTCTTCCACGATTGACGTACCGGAAACGGCGGCTACTAAAATCCAAAGCTGCTCCAACACTGAAAACAAAAATGCGCATTGCATGCAGATGAATGGGCTGCTACGAGGCTTACCGGCTTTTAAAGGCATACAGTATTAGGCTGTGTCAGATACTGTACATTACATACGTACATACTGCACAGATACCAGATGTCCTGATACCGTTAGATACAATACCGATAAAGGACCGTGCGGTTTTCAAGCTTACTGAGAATTAGTAGTCCCAGCTCACTCTGCATTTTCGGATGAGATAATGAGCAGCAGCTTCAGTGTCAAGTTTTGACAGCTTTTTGTCATCGTGTCATTTTCACCGATAGATTATGAAGACAATGGCAAGCATAACATTTATCCGTCACCAAAGAGCGACATTTGACAAACTTTTTCGATGCTTTCTCTTTACATGTGTGTAGCATAATGGCAGATCTTTCGCTTTTGCAAGCATTAAAACTAGCTCTCTTGTGCCATCTTCTTTCATTGCGCAGCCTCGAAAAAAAGAAAACACTGGCGTGATGTGGTAATCCTGCAATCCGCTTTTGCCCGCCCCAAGAAATTCCAGTCCTTGGCTCGCTCTGCGCATTTTCGTGGAGGAGTTTTCATTTCAAAGTGGGTGGGCGATATGTACTTTGAGGCAACATGGAAGGGGTGTAGTGTAATAGTTTTCTTTTTCGTCTTTCCCCTCCCCTGGACCTCTTGTTTCTCCCTCGCTCGAGCTGATCTGATCACCGAGGCTGAAGCTTCAACCTCTGGGCTGAGACGGTATCGTCGCAGAGTCCGTGGATGCCCATGGCTTCGCGTAGATCAACCTGCGCGAAGCACACTCCGAGCAGAAGTGACGTCCTGACGGTTTTCCAGCTTTTGCAACTCCTGCCACTGTAATGACTCGTGTATAGTTTCGTCGTGTTCAGCCACACAGAGCAATAGTGTAAGTTTAGAATAATAATTTTCCCTGTTTGGATGCGTGTGTATACGATACGGTAGGATGCTGCAATATGCATTTTTTATACGATCTTATTTACTAATCGTCCGTTTAGTTTCACGACAATAAACCCGCAGGGATTGTACACGAAACATTACAGTAATCCGCCCGCGCGCCCGCGAGGATGCCTCGATCCAAGGATCACCTCACAGGTGTTCTCGCGTGGTTTTTCAAGTGTCATCGCGTAATATTGCAAACAATGCGCTTCAAGCTTCTTCGCAACCAGCGCCCAGCTTAGTCGTAAGCTCACTGCGAGCGCATAGCACAAAAGACACATTGCGGCAGTGGGAAGACGACAAGAACCTGACAACGTGTGGGCACAAAGAAAAGCAGTCGTCGCTCTACCGCGTTTTCCTCAATGAAAATATGGAAGGGTTTTTGAAGGCTTTTGTGACGGTTTGTGGAGGCAGAAGTTGTGTCGTGACCGGAAATAGGTGGACATTGGACGGACAGACAATTGCGCAGCACAACACAGTGACCGTACCGATGACGTACATAACATACATTATAGGTAGTACATACGGTACATACGTCTACCAATACGCCTACTCTACGTATGTATGTATGTATGTATGTATGTATGTATGTATGTATGTATGTATGTATGTATGTATGTATGTATGTATGTATGTATGTATGTATGTATGTATGTATGTATATACGTATGTACAGTGTCCACTCATGTGTTACACGTACGTACTGTACAGTGTGTATGTAATGTAGTACAGTACTATAGTTATCTACGTACTATACATTCGACTATTACTCTGTAAAGCTGTCGGTACGTCACACTGTGTTCACGCGAAACCACTGGGCAAGGCTGAGGTGCACCATTCATTAGTCAGCAACATTCCATGTAAATGGTACCTACATACATATGTACGTTTCAATCTGACTCGCCCATGCCGTGCAAGATTAACGACACAGGGTTCAACTTCTACATTCGGCGTACAAAGTGTGACCCATGCGTAGGTAGGCACACTACGGTACGCTACTGTAGACTTTATACTGTAATGTTCCGTAGATAGCCCCATGGGGCTATACAGATGGTAAGCACCGATTAGGGGGGCTAAACACGAGAGGGGGTTATACACGAGGGGGGCTATACACGAGGGCATTTTTCATTTGTACCAAAAGTAAGGTTTTTTTGACCTCCTGAACTCGATTATGGTGGTTATTTGGCACGTTTCCAAGCTCTAATCATCAAAAATTCAGCTTTTAACTCAAAAAAATGTGAAATTTTTGCTACAAAAAATATCCCTTGAAGAGGTGTCACTGGCAAAATGATCAGAACTGTTCCAAATGAGGTGCAGATAAACTCCTATGCATCAAAACACCTCAAAACCGCTGTTTTTAGCGCAAAAACACTTGATTTCCCTTGCTTTTCGCGGTTCGCAATAGGGGGCTATACTGTACACGAGGGCAAATGACGTTAGTGGCCGATTTGGGGGGCTATACACGAGGGGGTTATACACGAGAGGGGCTATATACGGAACATTACAGTATGCGATGAGATGACTAAAACTGATAATAACTACACACCCATTATACCAAACTGATAAAACGCCGCGCCTACAAACACCTACAAAACAAAACAGATGACAAATTTGTCACTTCTTCAGTACCTTATAATTCGGCTTGCAACAGTTGCGTCAACTTTGATTGCGCCCACACCGTCCGCCCAAGATGAACACAAAACCTGATAAAACTCTGCATAAAAGCTACAACTACACCCTTCTGAAGCAGTCCACCAACTTCTTCTTCACAAGATTCGCCAACAATCTGCTCAAAATGACCGCAGTCTTAGCTACTTCTCTGCTAGTCGCGTTTCTCCTTTGCATGTCGTGCTCAGGAGTTCCAGTTGAGCCAGTTCGAGGTGGCAACGATGACACCTGCACCCAGCTGCTGAAAGATGCCGGAGCCAGTGATTTCTACGGACCCAGCGTGGGTCACTCTATCCACTCCCTCACCCTGACAGAGCTGCGTAAGTTCGAGCCATCAGCCACAGAAAACAACGGCATCCCGACCATAAACATGGACCTGAACTCTAGAGATCCCCTTCTACCCAACGCAGTTGACCACAAGGGACCAGATGAGGACCAGTTTGTGAGCGACGGCATGAAAACTCTGGACGAGGTGCTCAGCAAAATGGATACCGAAGCATGGGACATTCGTGGCTTCAATGCATTGGAGAAAGTGGTGCACGCCTTTCACATGAAAGAGGTAAGAGAAAAGTGACCAGTGAAAAGCTAGAATAGCAATAGCTAGAATACCAATAGCTGGAATATTCTACTGCACAGCACGTATGTACATACCTACGTAGTACGTACATACATACATGCAGGCATTCCGCATAGAGATGCAGTGCACACTGTACCTACTGCAAAACACTCCCAAGGCAGGAATCAACCACCTTGGCTTTGGCATATTCGTCGACATCACACCTTCACACCTTTGACATCACACCTTTTGCATAAACAGGTATGGGCAAGAGGTCTGGTGGAGTACAAGAAGCTCAAGAACAGCACTCCGCCTTCAGCCCAACTCTGTGCATGTGCAAGGGACCTGGAGAAAACGGGCATCATGAGAAACCTTCGCTATACCGCTTTGGCCATTCGCGAACCAAAGCTCATCTATGGGAAGAATCTGAAAAACGAAGACCCAATGGGATACTCTATACATTATGGTTTTCATCCTTTAGGCAGGATGGACACAAGTAAGAGATTTTATTTTTAGTAACACTCGGGTGGTTTTTTATTTCTACGTATAGGTAGGCCTACATATCCTTTGCTGCAGGGGCAATTTCGCGCTGTTTTTGCATTATGATTTTACAGCTGATATCTTGAAAAAAGCTGACGATGCCATGCCTCGTTTGACGGATGCCAAAGCATGGAATACGTGGAAGAATATTGCTCACGAGGATCCGAAAGAAGCTAAAGACCTCGCTCTGTACATCTACTGCACTACCCATCAATGAAACAATTTTTAATAGGAGCAGAGCGGGATAGATAGATAACTAAAACTAACATACGTGGGTACATCACATAGACGAGAAAATACGTACTGTATGCCTTGATTTTTTGTTGTCGTGCAATTTTTATTCAGAAAAGTGTAATATATTTTGCCCTCTTGGGCGTGCAACTAGTCTCGTACTGTGTAGTTTTGAATAAAGAAAATTGCAAGTTGTCCATGCATGTTTCGCTTTGTTCGGTATTAATACGCAACCAAAACAACCAACGTGGACTTCCTAAAATGTAGCTCCGCCTAAATGACACACTAGTTGCGCGTGTGAAAGAACCATGATCAGTCAATCAATATACCCTTATCGAAATTGTGGGGTAGCGTGGGGATAGTTGGTCCAACACATGCAGTAATGTTTGCATCCAACAAAAGTTTAGAGTGACCGAAAAAATGGAAAACTTCCAATGTCATAGGCGTTCAAACAAAATAGCATGAATTCGTATGGAAAATATGGATGCAATTCCAGGTGTTGAAGTTACTGGGCACTGAGAGCTGGGTGGTGAATAGCAATATTTGTCTTGCGCAGGCGCTTGGGCAGACTTCAGCTCAGGCTGAGGCTTAGGCTTAGGGCTTAGGTATTGGATTCAGAGGGGTAGACCTCAGCCTCAGCCTTAGCCTGTCTGTCCATGTGCATGTGCAAAGTAGATATTACCATGCACCCCGCATCCAACATGCACCCCCAAACTACTCCGCACTACCCTATTGCAAACGCTGGCTCAAATATTATCATGCTACCCAGCCTATTTGTTGCTTCGATAATGTCTGTTGCGCCACTATGTTTGTATACGCCATTTAGGCAGATCCTATTTTCAAGATGTCCACGTTGGGTGCGATTTGGGTGTTTTGGTTGTTGGTTGTTTTGGTTGCGTATTAGTTATTACCCTTTGTTCAATCACGTTCTGCGTGTGGTTCTACCATCCCAATCCCAAGAATACCACCTACTTTACGCTGTAAAATCACTCAACACCCCCAATTATACAATAACCCAGTTTCCCCCTGGCTTTCTCGAGATTTCCGTCCTCGGATTTTCGTCCTCGATACCCGTCTCGTTCAGTGTACTGTAGTGAATCCGCTAGTAGGTCAGTTCATTCGACGTCCTCCGACCATGAATCAGATTCAGCAGGTTCGAAAACAAGTGGAACAGTTGCGCAGGGAAGCCAGTCTCCAACGCGTCCCAATATCCAAAGCTGCCGCCGATCTCAAAAAGTACGTATTTATGGACGGACACCACTGATTATTGCCATATTTCTTTAACCCCCTGCGTAACCCCAGGCGTCCGCCTGTCCGTAGCGACCCAGAAAACCCCGTCCGTGGACGGGACAAACCCCGTCCGTAGACGGGATTCGCTTTTCCACCCCGTCTACGGACGGGGTTTGCCCCGTCTACAGACGGGGTTTGCCGGTGGCTACGGACAGGCGGACGCCTGAGATTACGAAGGGGGTTAACTGGCCGGTAAGAGTTCGCTGATGGCATTCAAGGCGCGTTGCGCAAAATAGATTCACAAAGGCGGATTTTTGTCCGTGCTTTGTGTACTCCTATTTAGCAGAAGTACGTGCAAACTACGCAGGACGACTTGAGGCCCGTAGCGAACTCTCTCTGGCCAGACTATACGGTATGCACGGCAGTGTAGTGTGCACTGGCTGGGATGATTTTGTCCAGTGCCCATTCGGTCCAAGGTCCAAGTGCAAGAGAAGAATCGACCTGCTTTGACCGCATACAGTAATGGCGCGTTCAGTTTAGAGACGTACATCGACAAAAAGCATGGGCAGCTATGGATTTTTTCGGGCGAATGTGCAACTTGATGCAACGTATGGCGCGTTCACCACAGACGTCCGTCCGTCCGTTCGTCAACCCATATGTGTTGACGAACGGACGGATGGCAGAACTCTGTGAGTTGACGATGGACGTACGGACGTCTGGTGAACGCGCCATCAGACGTGGCCCAAAAACGAGCCAGTACATCTCTAATTCTGAAACGCGGCATTAGTGAGCGATCCAATATTCACAACTCCCAATTTTAGAGCTACCCCCGTATTTGTTCTGATGCCGCGTTCGCCATACGTCCATTCATCCGTACATCCGGCGTATCTACAATAGAGGATTCCATGGCACCACAAACGACCATGTACTCCTAGATACGTCAGACGTACGGATGTACGGACGTACAATATATGGTGAACGCGGCATGATAATTTTAATTTCATTTGTCTATGTGGTATTTTGAACCGTTCAGGTACGCTGACGACCATCAGCATGAGGATATTTTGGTGATTGGTTTCGCCAGTCAGAAAGACAATCCGTTCAAGGAGAAATCAGGATGTTCACTGCTTTGAGCTTAGCCCAGTTCCCAAGCTTGGCTTCCACGTTCACAACACACACGCACACGCACAACTTCCTTTAGTGTTGCCCTAAATGTATGTAAATATCATGTAGTCTATATATTCGCCTTGCTCCGTAAGAGGAGGTGACGTTTTCGCCCTCCTCGCCGATTTTTGAGCTGCAGTTGTGACAGACAGAGCGGTAGCGCAGTGTGGAAGCGTGAATGAGAGACATAGAACCGACTTCTCAGTGAGACAGGAATGGGAACGAATGACAACAGATCACGATTACATAAGCGATAAATAATGCGGAGATACACAGGAAATTGCATATGTACGTAAATGATCTCGAGGTCTTCTCGCTATACGCGACACTCCCGAGACGCGAGATTCTTCTGCTGTAGTTGTCGTCATCTGAGGCGCCTTCATGCCTGCCGGATTCATTTCGAGTCTTCATTTTCCGACGATTGGCACGACGCCGAGGATTCATCTTCTTTTCTGCATCCTTCAACCTCTGGGTGGTCTTCCCTTGACCGATGACGATGCAGATGCAGGTAACATTGGTGGCTTCTCGGTGACGTATCTTCAGCCCTTTCATTGTCGGAAACTGCTTGGCGGCTTCCGCTTCCTTTAGGCATCGATTCCCGCCATTTCCACCCTTTTGCTGAACCCTTTTGAATGAGAGATTTGGACTGCAACGCTTTTGTGGCTTCTTGACCATGCGCGCAGCGATTGAGACGTTCGTACCCTGGGCTTGGCCCACACCTCCCCCTGCGATCAATTTTGCTTCTGCATATGAAGCTGTCACCTTTTCCGATTTGTCCGTCTTCTGACGAGTTGATTTGATGTTGGAATCTTTCTGCACACCGGATTTCTCAGCTTCAAGCTGCATCTTCACGCGTTTGCTCGGCTTTCGCATGTTGCGACCAAATTGCTTGGGACATAAGCACCGATTGTGTGAAGTTTCCATGCAGTAAATGCAGTGATTTTTCATGCTGCATTTCACTGTGCAGTGATCCATGCTGAAACATCGGTGACATTGGAGAGGCGATAATTGCGCCGACCGTCTTTTCACGGTTCTGTATCGGGTGCAGCTGTAGCTTTGATGAGCTCCACCACAGAAGGCGCACCGGATCTTCAGCTTCGCCTTTGGCTCGAAACTGACATGCATTGCCTCATGTCCCTCATGGGCATGCGTTGCATTTTCTTTCTTCTCGTAGTGGGGCATTGGCGCATGAGTCGCCATGATTCGCTCGATCTTCAAGTATCGCTTGAAAAGCTCATCATACCATGAGACTGTCCAACTGCCCTTGTATCCTTTGCTCATCTTCCACTCTTCGAGCTGCCGTTTCACCTTCAATGGCAATTTTCTAATGAGCAACCAGACTGCCCATCTCAAAGATTCATCACTGTGACCAAGTGAGTCGAAGTTGCACAACAAGGCATTTGCTTCAAAGTAGAAGCGCTCCAACGATTTGAGCTCGGACGTGGGCGTTGGCAAGTTCATCAACTTCTGCCGCAGCAGGATTGCAATGATTTCTTCATCACCATATGCTTCTTTCAAAGCTCTGATTGCCTGGGCATAGCCTTTCGCTGTAGGAACATAACCTTTGACAGCTTCTTTGGCTTCTCCTCGTAGGCACTGCAGCAGGTACATAAACTTGAAGACGAGACTCATTGATTCAACAGAATCGATTGCCCCTGTGAAGATTTCCCAAAATGGTAACCATTCCAATGGGTCACCCGAAAACGTTGGCAGTTCCAACTTTGGCAGTTTAGCCTGACCTCTTTGCCTTGAAACTGCATAGCTGCCCAACGTTTGTTTGAAGCATCGCCGGTTCTCATTGAGAATTTCCTGAAGACCCTCATTCCCTTGGGGTCTTGTCGACGATGTGGATAGGCCGTTGCTCCTTTCCGGTTTCTTCGACGAAGTTGATCCGCCGGTTCCATGCACCGATTCCGATAGCCCGTTGGCTATGTTGGAGCTTTTCTTGGCCCTTTTCCGATGATTCGCTCCGAGTTTGTCCCCAAGTTTTGCGCTTGCGCCCCTCGCGGCGCACGAAAGCGTTGGCGCCTGCTCGCTGCAGGCCGTTTGAGTCCTTGGGGGATTCACCGAAGAGTTCATTGTCTGCAGTTGAGAGTCAGTTGGTCCATGAAGCGACGTGACGCTCTGCTACCATGTGACAGACAGAGCGGTAGCGCAGTGTGGAAGCGTGAATGAGAGACATACATAGAACCGACTTCTCAGTGAGACAGGAATGGGAACGAATGACAACAGATCACGATTACATAAGCGATAAATAATGCGGAGATACACAGGAAATTGCATATGTACGTAAATGATCTCGAGGTCTTCTCGCTATACGCGACAGCAGTTATCACACACGCAAAGCACGCCGAAGCAATTATTTTTTACGCAAAGTACGTCGAATTTTGAGCGTGTGTGATAACTGCAGCTCAAAAATCGGCGAGGAGGGCGAAAACGACAACCGCTCTTATGGAGCAAGGCGAATACTGCGAAATATTGTTGAGGAGCCTTTTTTGATTTGTTCTCAAACTTTAAAAGTCAGACCACCGTCCACAACGATATCTTCCTTAGGGTAGTATTCCATTTGGCAATTTTGTTGACGACTCCCTTGCCGGCCTCCGATTGAAAAAAAGAAGCGACCCCCCCCACCCCCCCCCCTTTTTAAAGTTTTTCTCCCCTTCCCCTTTGGGCCTCCTCTGCCAAAGGAAAATACCCCCCCCCCCCCCCGGGGGGCGGGGGGGGCCAAAAGAAAAAAAAACACCCACCAGTAAGGTGTGCTTTAGGGGTACTCTCCACCACACAACTATAGGGCGGATCGGCGCCGGATCCGGATCCACCCGGAGCCGCCCCGGATCCGTCGGAGCCGCCGCAGCCGCCGGATCCGGAGCCGCCGATCCGCAGCCGCCGATGGATCCGGAGCCGCCGACGGATCCGCAGCCGCCGCCGCCGCCGATGGATCCGGATCCGCCGCCGGATCCGCCGCCGCCGATCGGAGCCGCCGCCGCCGCCCCCGATTTCTGGCATACTTGCGTGATGGAGGGTCCCCGTGCTTGACATTGCAGCACAGTGAGTATTTTCGCATCCACCACCGAGTGTAACCGGCCGGAGCCCTCGCTCTTGTTTATGTAAACAAAGTGGAACTGATAAACAAGTGAACTGTCCAGCACAGGGCCCTCGCTCTTGTTCACATACAGAAAGTGGAACACTGATAAACAAGTGGACTGTCCGGCACAGGGCACTCTGTGCATAACAAACAACTGAGTTGTGTATGACGCTTTCCCGCCTCGTGTTTATACTCGGTACATGTGTGCGTATTATTGTTGCACCTGCCCTGTGCACGCTTATTTTGGAATATTGTTTACTTTGCACCTATGCGCCAATTTACTCCAAGTTTGACGTTTTGACACTGCGACTTAAGGTCTCACTGCGCGCCCAAATCATTGTGCGCGGCTTTTTTGGCGCCAAGCGTTGGAATAACGTTTACTTGCACCTTCGTACCAACCCCACGTTTGACGTTTTGCACACGCGTTTAAGGTCTGCCTACGCGTGCTGTCTGTGATTTTTGGCAGCACCCCAAGTTTGATGTTTCGCACTGGGTTTGACTAACGTGGCTTCAGCTACACAGAATGTGCAGAATAACACGTATTTTGGACTGACTGAGACCAACAAGTGGGACAGGCATCATCAGTGGCGATCAAATTCCCAAACCAACTCTAGGAAGCATGTAAAGGAAGAGAGATTCTCTCTTAATGACTGGTTTTTTTTATGTTGTTCTGGATGCTTTGCATTTGTTTGAACACTTAAAATTTGTGAAAAAAATTTATTTTTACAACTTTACAGAATGCACACTGGTTCATATACAGCATGCATACACATATACACACACACAGTCACCATCAATTATTTTCACAAAATCACTATTTACAGTTTGTACACGTAGTCACCATTTCAATTTTTTTTTCTTCACAACATTGCTATTTACAGTATATACACATGGTCACCATTTCATCATTATTGCATTCAGTATCTTGCTGTCTTGTCCACTATCAAATGCTGCTTCATACAAATTAGCATAGGCTTGTGACCCACGTCTTTTCACCATTTCCAGTAGTTTACAAGCTTTCTCTGGTCTGCTAGCCAATGCCTGTATGATTTCCACATGATGATCGAGCAGTAGATTACGGCGATTCAGCTCTGGAATCAGAGTGTCAAAGTTGGCATGATGCCAGAAGACCATTATCAGTTCGTCCAATGCCTGTCTGTGTTTCTCTTCCATTCTCAGTAGTCATATGTAGCTACCTCCCTGTCCTTGTTGATAGTCACCAGTGATTTGAATTCTGCCACAACAATCCCAGTTAAGGCTTGGTGGGTTGGCTCCTTAAACCTAACGTCTATGGCAAAGGTGCCCTGCCTCGATTTTGAATTGGGTTTCGGGGACAAATCCACACCATAGAGGCAGAAAATTGTTGGATATTGCTCATAGGGGACATCGAAACCTTCATTTGAAAATCCTCTGGTGAATGTGCGCAAAAGGGACCAGTACGCTTCTATGTACTCCCCCTTATCATAGTCAGGTGTGAGCGGCTTTTGTCGAAGTGGGAGAGAATCATGCAGAAAGTTCACATAGTTCACATCATGATGAGAAAAGATGAAGCAGTTGGAGGAATAGGAATAGCCAAATGCAGCATCTTGTGGAAGAATTCCAAAAACGCAACGCCGAGGCAAGATGGATGTCCACAAATTTGAAGCCAGCCATTCTTTGGTGCCAGGTGGAATGATGAAGCTTCTGCCATCTAAGCGACAATAGTCATAGGTTGCATTTCTTGAGAGTAGCTGAGTTTCAATTCGTTGCATCTCCAGGGGTTTGAGCTTGACTCGACGCAGTACGAGTATGCATTCCTTGATGTTGGATGAGTACTTGATGTCATCAGATGGAGCAATCAGATTCAGCTCATCTTTGCTACGCTCCAGTGAAATTGATATGTGAACATTGTTGGGGATCAATTTGCCTTGGTTAGCAAACTATGCCCAGCTTTCCAATCAACCACGATCCTTCTCTGTTGAATATTTGCTTCCGCACAGACATTCCAATGTTTCTGTCATAAATTTCTGAATCATCTGTGACCCAGATAGCATTGTGTTTCAGATGTGCCACCTTCGCTAGTCTGGAATAAGACAGCAGTGATGTGAAGTATGTAATCCATGGGGCATTCCACTCTCACAGGTCCCTATTTTCACATCAAGCTTCAGTGTAGCTTTCAAACAAGCTGCATGTAGCTCAACGAGCCACATCTTCCTCTCCCTTTTCACCATTAGGTTTCTGAATTTCAGCTCAATTAGGAAGTAAATTCAAGTCAGTGACAAGTACTCATTTGGCAGGATTTCAAACTCTATTGCTCCACCATTGGAAAGCTATGGGACTGATTTTCACTACAGAATCTTCCGTCAAACAGTCTTCTGTGATTGGTTGGTCAAAGAGTTGAGTCTTGATGTTGTCACAAATTTTGACTGGTGTTGGCTTCACTCTTGTCTGGTGCACAGGCATGGTTCAAATTACAAGTTTAAACCGTTTGTAGCTTCTCTTCACTAGTTTTTTTTTTTTTTTTTTTTTTTATATTTTTTACATTTTTGCTTCTTTTTCACATTATTTTTCTTTTTTATTTTCATATCTTTTCAGTTTCGCTGTTTTGCAGACCATTATCTTGTTGCATTTTTTGCACATTTTGCAAACTTTAGCAATTAATTGGTGCTTTTCCACTTTTTGCCAGTTTTTCCCTTTTTGACAGATTTGAAGATTTTTGATTTTTGCACACTTTTTATTGTCTTTTACATTTTTTTTAAGTTTGCATATGTTTTGTACACTTTTGCTATTTTGTTAATTTTTATTTTCAAAACTGTTTACAATACTAGTTCATATATAAGCATATGAACACAAAACAACATATCACCATTTCACAAAAACATATTACACTACCTCACTCTATAAAAATAAAGTAAGTACGTGATATTAACACCTACATGTCAATATTTTTCTGCAATCTTATTGTGGCATCAGGCACTACCATCTTCATAATTTGAACTTGAAATGCAAGGGTGCAGTTTTTGCTATTCCAAAGTGTATGCCATTGTCTTCTTCATTGAGAGATCCAATTGATGTCCAAAAAAGGCGAGTAGGAGATGCCAAGAGTTCAGTAGATTTGGCGGAAGTGGCAGAATGAGATCATCAATGTTCAAGAGATACTATACAGGTACTGAGTGTATGTAAAACATCGTTAAAAAAGCATCCAAACAGTTGGAAAGATATCCTCTTTTGGTTGTCCAAGCATATGGCAATGGGAAACACGAGCCAGTAGCCTAGCCACCAAGGTTCGGCTTGACAAAAAACGGCAGATTAAAGGAAGAAATCATTTAGCTTTGATTTGAAATAAGATTTATATACACAAGTTGAAAGGAGCAAGCTTTGACACTGAATATTTGTAGAGATTTGCCACTGTTGGCTAGTGACTGGAATCCGAGGTTCTTCTTTGTTTTGGATGGCACTTCTGGTTTCAGCTGAGGAGATCATAGCTTGGTAATGGCTGGTGCTGCTTGCTGATTCCAACAGTTTTGTTCAGTTTGACGGTGACTTTCTTGAGTCTCTGTAGCTGCCGTGTCAGCAGATGATCATATTATCTTTTGTATAAGGACAGCTTTTGAGCCATCATTGTGACTCAGGGTGATCGGTCTCTTTTGAGAAAAAAGCCCTATTTATACTTTTTGAAATGAGTAGCTAGCTACTCCGGTGTATTTTATGATGCACAACCTCTAATGCCATAAACTCTATTCAGATTCAGCTAACACAAGAAAGATCTGCTTATGAAGGATTATACTCAACATTAGCAAGTTGCAAACAAATTCAAATGTCCTTGCTTTTATAAGACAACACAAATATGCTAGCCACTTGTATCCATGGTCCACCAAGCAAGCTCCGCCTCCTTTCTTATCTCAGCCAATAGCATTCACTTTTCACCAGGCAATTTTCATAAATAGGAGAGAGGCTTCTTCAGCGCATTCATTTGAATGAAAGTCATGAGTCAGGTTTGATCAGTCGTTCAGGTTTTGGAATTGGCAAATATCAAGTGGAAGAAAAACGAAATTTTTCCAGCAACACAAAAAACTCTGACAGTGACACTAAAAAAAAAAAGACCAAAGAAAATGAGAAAAAGAAAGCACACTCAAAAAACTGGAGTGAAGAGAAGCTACAAACGGTTTAAACTTGAATTTGAACCATGCTGTGAAGAAGAGGAAGAAAGTAAAATTGGACAACATAAGACTAATCTTTGAAACAACACAGAAGACTGTTTGACGAGATCTAGAAAAAGTCCATAGCCCTCTTTCCAAGGGAGAAAGAGTTTGAAACGCAAATAGTATGTACAGATGAATGAGTATTCCTAATTCGAGGAAATCAATAATAAAAGAAAACAATGTCAGCTGAGAAAAGTTTCAAAGAAAAGTTCAAGAAAAAGGGACGAGATAGACCAGATTACATACTTCACATCACTGCTGTCTTATTCCAGAAGCGAAGTGGAATGAAAACAAGTATCTGGTAAGAGATTCAGAAATTATGACAGAAAATTGGAAGTTGTGGAAGCAAATATAACAGAGAAGGATCGTGGTTGATTGAAGCTGGATGAGTTTGCTAACAAGGAAAGATCCCAAAAGTTACATTCAATTTCATGGAGGTAGAAAGAGAGCTGACATTGCTACTGATGACATAAGTATATCAATCAAGGAAGAACTGACTGCGTGAGTCAGTAAACCCGAGATGAACGATTGAAACTAGTACTCTAAGAAATGAACTATGATATTGTCGTTAGAGGCAGAGCTTACCATTCCACGGCACCAAGAAGGCTGGCTTCATTTGGCATTTTGCTGTTTTTTTTTATTCTTCCGATCTTTTTTTCTTTTCCTGTTTTTTTTCTTGTGTGTTGTGTTTTTTTTCTTAGCTTACATTTTTTTGTACTTCTTTTTTTTTTTTTTTTCATTTATTTTTAAGTTTTTAAATTTTTTTTCAATTTTAATTTACATAAAAATAAAAAAAAAGTTTAATTTTTTTTTTTAGAGTTGTTTTTTTATTTTTTTTTTTTTAATTTTGTTTTATTGTTTTTTTTTTTGTATTTATTTATAATTTTTTTTAATTTATAATAAATGTATTATTTTTTGTTTTGTTTTTCTTTGTGTATAAAATTTTTTTTTGTTGCATATTTGAGTCTATATTGTTGTTTTTTTTTGCTTGTAAATTTCCCAGTTTTTTTTGTAACAAGTAACTATAAAATAATTGCGGCCTGTTTGTTAATAAGATAAACATATTGTTTCTTTTTTGTGTTACGCTTTCCCTCCTCTGTTTATACTCACTACTATTGTTGCACCTGCCCTGTGCATTTATTTTGGAATTTTTTATTTCATTATTAATTTGTCAAATCATTGCGCTTTTTTTTTGACTGTGCAACCCCACGTTTGAGTTTTGAGGGTTTAAGGTCTGTTGGTGCTTCTGTTTTTGATTTTTGTTTACAACTGTTAGAAAATGTGGAATATTTACAGACCAAAGAAGACAAGGGAAAATTCCAAAAACGAAGTAAGGAGAGAGACTCTCTAATGACTTTTTTTTTTTGTTGTTCTGGATGCTTTGCGTTGTTTGAACACTAAAATTGTGAAAAAAATTATTTACAACTAAAAGCACATTTAATACAGCATGCAACACAAAAAACAAGCACATAATTATTTTACAAATCATATTTACAGTTGTACATGTAGTCACATTTCAATTTCTTCACAACAGCTATTACAAAACACAGTCAATTTCACAAGCATTCATACTTGCTCTTGTCAAAAAGGTCAAACAAGGTTACATCTTTTAAAACTAGAAAACACATGATAAGCAAATACGAACAAAAAGTGATGAGAAAGTTCGTCCAACCGTCTTGTTTTTTCAAAAGTAGCTACCTCCTTCTGTTAAGTCAAGGAACCCACATTAAGGCTGTGGCTACTAATAAGGCTGGATAAGGTACCAAAAACAGAAATTTGATATTGCAGGGACATAACCTTCATTAAAATCCAAGAAAAGGACCAGTACGCTTTATGTACTCCCCCTTATCATAGTCATTGAGCGGCTTTTGTCGAAGGGAGAGAACAGCAGAAGTTAAAGTTCACACATGATGAGAAAAGATGAAGCAGTTGGAGGAATAGGAATAGCAAAGAGCTCGTGGAAGAATTCCAAAAACGAACGCGAGGCAAGATGGATGTCCAAAGTGAAGCAGCCATTCTTTGGTGAGGGAAGTGAAGGTTCGCCATCAAGCGACAATAGTCATAGGTTGCATTCTGAGAGTAACTGAGTTTCAATCGTGCCCAGGGGTTAGCTTGACTGAGAGACGAGTATGATCCTGATGTTGGATGAGTACTTGATGTCATCAGATGGAGCAATCAGATTCAGCTCATCTTTGCTAGCTCATGAAATTGATATGTGAACATGTTGGGGATAATTGCCTGGTTAGCAAACTCATGCCCAGCTTTCCAATCAGCCACATCCTTTCTGTTGAATATTGCTTCCGCACACTCAATGTTTCTGTCATAAATTCGAATCATCGTGACCAGATAGCATTGTGTTTCAGATGTGCCACCTTGCTAGTCGGAAAGACACAGTGATTGAAGTATGTAATCCATGGGTGCATTCCCCTACATCCCTATTTCACATCCTGAAGCTCAGTGTAGCTTTAAAACAAGAGAGCTGAGCGGAGCACTCGTGTCCTCTTCGCCTTTTCACCATTAGGTTTCTGAATTAGCTCGAATTAGAAGAGACATTCAAGAGTGTACAGATATTTGGAGGTTCAAACTCTATTGCTCCACCATTGGAAAAGGGGCTATGGACTGATTTTCACTAAGAATCTTCCGTCAAACAGTCTTCTGTGATTGGTTGGTCAAAGAGTTGAGTCTTGATGTTGTCACAAATTGACTGGTGTTGGCTTCACTCTGTCTGGAAGCATGGTCAAAAAAGTTTAAACCGTTTTAGCTTCTCTTCACTCCAGTCTTTTTGAGTGGTGCTTTCTTTTTCTCAATTTCTTGTCTTTTTTCTTCTTTAGGTCATGGTAGAGATTGTGCGAATTTCCCTTCTCACAATTGAAATAACTCCAACTAATCAGCTTTATAAATGAATGCAGTGAAACCTCTCTTATTTATAAAAAATGCCTGGGAAAAGTGAAGATTGGCTGGAGATAAGAAAGGAGGATTGTTAAATAAGTGCTAGATAATTAATGATGTATAGTCTTATCAAAAGCAAGGACATTTGAATTTGTTTGCAAGGTGCTGAATGTTGGAGTATAGATCCTTATAAGCAGATCGGTGTAAGGTTAGCTGAAAATAGAGTTTATGGCATAGAGGTTGTGAAAAAAAAGAGTAGAGAATTCAAAAAGATAAAAGGTATTGTTTAATGAAGAAGAGTAAATGATGGTAAAGGATATAAGAAGACATTGTGAACGGTACAGAGAGGTAGTAGAACAAAGTTGAGCAAGAGAGATTACGTAATGTCGTAGGTGATAAAGGTTGTTCCAGTCCTGGGTGGAGTCTTACATAATTCACGTGTCAGCTTGCTCCTTTCAACTTTGTTATTCGTTGATTTTCAAGTAAATGAGTTTCTTCCTTTTCTGCCGTTTTTTGTCAGGCTTGGTGGCATGGGGGTATGGGTGATGTTTTTGCTTGTTGCGATTTTTAACTGTTTGGATGCTTTTCCACTCTCAAACCAGCAGGATTTTTTAATAATCCATAATTTATTATAGTCTTTAAAAATTGTTGTCAATTGTTGAGATAGATATTTTTTGTGTTGTAATGATATGATATTATTTTTTTAAATGGATTTAAATAATAAATATTTTAGCTTTATTTAAATTATTTAAAAATATATACTTTTTTGTAGTGACTGGAATCAGTTCTTCTTTGTTTTGGATGGGCATTTGTTTCAGTAGGATATCATTAGCTTGTGTAATGCTTGGTCTGTCTGATTCATTATTTAGACTACTCTAGTCTCTTAGGCCCGTTCAGAGATGATCATATTATCTTTTGAAGGAATTACATACTTAAAGTACATTTAAAAAAGATTTATATTTAAATGATATAGCTACTCCCTTTATTTTAGAGCACAATTAACAAATCAATCAGTGAAAAACTAAAAAAAATAACTCAAAGCAAATGAAACAAATCAAATCTTGTTAAAAAAAAATATACACACAGTCCACCAAGCAAGCTCGCCTCCTTACCAAATCAAACTTTCAACAATTTCAAAAGGAGAGAGGCTTCGCAGCTCATCATTTGAAAAAGTATAGTTCAGGTTTTGAGTTAGGTTAGGTCATTTTAATAAAACAAGTAGAAAAACTACAAACAAAAAAACCAAACAAAAAAAAAAAAACCAAAGAAAATAGAAAAAGAAAGCAACTAAAAAACATGAAGAGAAGCTACAAAGTTTAAACTTAATTGAACCATGCCTTGCAAAAAGAGTGAAGCAACACAGTCAAAATTGACAACATCAAGACTCAACTCTTTGACCAACAACACAAAGACTGTTTGACGAAGATCTGTAGTGAAAATCAGTCCCATAGCCCCTCTTTCCAATGGTGGAGCAATAGAGTTTGAAATCCTGCCAAATGAGTACTTGTACATGACTTGAATGAGTCATACTTCCTAATTCGAGCTGAAATTCAGAAACCTAATGGTGAAAAGGCCAGAGGACAGATGTGGCTCCAGTCTGCAGCTACATGACAGCTCTGTTTTCGAAAGCTACACTGAAGCTTCAGGAGTGAAAATAGGGACCTGTGAGAGTGGAATGCACCATGGATTACATACTTCACATCATCTTCTTATCCAGACTAGCGAAGGTGGCACATCTGAAACACAATGCTATCTGGGTCACAGATGATTCAGAAATTTATGACAGAAACATTGGAATGTCTGTGCGGAAGCAAATATTCAACAGAGAAGGATCGTGGTTGATTGGAAAGCTGGGCATCGAGTTTGCTAACCAAGGCAAATTGATCCCCAACAATGTTCACATATCAATTTCACTGGAGCGTAGCAAAGATGAGCTGAATCTGATTGCTCCATCTGATGACATCAAGTACTCATCCAACATCAAGGAATGCATACTCGTACTGCGTCGAGTCAAGCTCAAACCCCTGGAGATGCAACGAATTGAAACTCAGTTACTCTCAAGAAATGCAACCTATGACTATTGTCGCTTAGATGGCAGAACCTTCACCATTCCACCTGGCACCAAAGAATGGCTGGCTTCAAATTTGTGGACATCCATCTTGCCTCGGCGTTGCGTTTTTGGAATTCTTCCACAAGATGCTGCATTTGGCTATTCCTATTCCTCCAACTGCTTCATCTTTTCTCATCATGATGTGAACTATGTGAACTTTCTGCATGATTCTCTCCCACTTCGACAAAAGCCGCTCACACCTGACTATGATAAGGGGGAGTACATAGAAGCGTACTGGTCCCTTTTGCGCACATTCACCAGAGGATTTTCAAATGAAGGTTTCGATGTCCCCTACGAGCAATATCCAACAATTTTCTGCCTCTATGGTGTGGATTTGTCCCCGAAACCCAATTCAAAATCGAGGCAGGGCACCTTTGCCATAGACGTTAGGTTTAAGGAGCCAACCCACCAAGCCTTAACTGGGATTGTTGTGGCAGAATTCAAATCACTGGTGACTATCAACAAGGACAGGGAGGTAGCTACATATGACTACTGAGAATGGAAGAGAAACACAGACAGGCATTGGACGAACTGATAATGGTCTTCTGGCATCATGCCAACTTTGACACTCTGATTCCAGAGCTGAATCGCCGTAATCTACTGCTCGATCATCATGTGGAAATCATACAGGCATTGGCTAGCAGACCAGAGAAAGCTTGTAAACTACTGGAAATGGTGAAAAGACGTGGGTCACAAGCCTATGCTAATTTGTATGAAGCAGCATTTGATAGTGGACAAGACAGCAAGATACTGAATGCAATAATGATGAAATGGTGACCATGTGTATATACTGTAAATAGCAATGTTGTGAAGAAAAAAAATTGAAATGGTGACTACGTGTACAAACTGTAAATAGTGATTTTGTGAAAATAATTGATGGTGACTGTGTGTGTGTATATGTGTATGCATGCTGTATATGAACCAGTGTGCATTCTGTAAAGTTGTAAAAATAAATTTTTTTCACAAATTTTAAGTGTTCAAACAAACGCAAAGCATCCAGAACAACATAAAAAAAAACCAGTCATTAAGAGAGAATCTCTCTTCCTTTACATGCTTCCTAGAGTTGGTTTGGGAATTTGATCGCCACTGATGATGCCTGTCCCACTTGTTGGTCTCAGTCAGTCCAAAATACGTGTTATTCTGCACATTCTGTGTAGCTGAAGCCACGTTAGTCAAACCCAGTGCAAAACATCAAACTTGGAATGGTGCCAAAAATCACAGACAGCACGCGCAGACAGACCTTAAACGCGCGTGCAAAACGTCAAACGTAGGGAAAATAATTGGCACCAAAAAAGCGCGCGCGCAATGATTTGGGTGCGCAGTCAGACCTTTAGTCGGACTGCCAAAACGTCAAACTTGGGGTAATTGGCGCATAGGTGCAAAGTAAACAATATTCCAAAATAAAGCGTGCACAGGGCAGGTGCAACAATAGTACGCACACATTTACCGAGTATAAACACGAGGCGGGAAAGCGTCATACACAACTCAGTTGTTTGTTATGCACACAGTGCCCTGTGCCGGACAGTCCACTTGTTTATCAGTGTTCCACTTTCTGTATGTGAACAAGAGCGAGGGCCCTGTGCTGGACAGTTCACTTGTTTATCAGTTCCACTTTGTTTACATAAACAAGAGTGAGGGCTCCGGTCGGATACACTCGGTGGTGGATGCGAAAATCACTGTGCTACAATATCATAGTCAGACACGGGGACCCTCCATCACACAAGTATGCCAGAAATGCGGCGGCGGCGGATCCGCATCCATCGGCGGCGGCGGCGGCTGCGGATCCGGTCGGCGGCGGCGGCGGCGGCTCCGGATCCGGCGGCTGCGGATCCGGATCCGGGGCTGCGGATCGCGGCGGCTGCGGATCCGGCGGCTGCGGATCGGCTGCGGCGGCTCCGGATCCGGCGGCTCCGGCGGCTACGGATCCGGGGCTGCGGACGGCGGCTCCGACGGATCCGGGGCGGCTCCGGGTGGATCCGGATCCGGCGCCGATCCGCCCTATAGTTGTGTGATGGAGAGCATATCGGAAAAGCCGAATGCCGTCTGGTGCTGTCATCTCGAATCCTAGGGCGATGAGAGCTGAATTCCCCAATAGGAGACGAGTTCCGGCTCGCGGATGTTCGTCTATCAGGCAGCGCACTTCCGTGTGGGGATTCCCATTGCGGTACATGATGGGAAGTCTCACTTCAAACTGGTAGTAAGTTTCACCCACTGGACCAGCGATGCCGGTGACTCTTCCAGTGAAAGCCTGGGTGCGGCCATTGAGTTCCCGCTCTGCCATGTATCCACCACGCACCAGGTCTGAGACGAATGCCCTGCTAACGAGCGTCACGTTAGCTCCAGTGTCCAGCACGGCTTCTTCTTCCATTCCTGCCACGTCCATCACAGCCACCAAAGTTGGGCCGCGATCTGGAGCTACCGTAGCTGGAGGATAGACGATGGGCAGCTCCCCTTGTGGCGTGTTGAGAAGCACGTAGCCGGGACCCATTGGCGGCGGGGGTCCATCCACGTACACGGTGGTCGACGTGTACCGGTGCATCACCCATTCGTCGTCAGATGCGTCTGAAGGTCTTTGTTCTTCAGTCAGGATGGACACTCGGTCGTCTCGGTCTTCTGAGGGCTGATGGTCTCCAGTGCGTCGAGCTGTCTGATCGCGCTGGTTATTGCGGCCACACTGGTTGGCAAAGTGGCCAGGCTTGTGGCAGAGGAAACAGTTGCCTTCATTCCAGTCTTTCTCTTCTTGGGGGTCTCTGCTCCGGCTTCGCCGATTCGGACTGTCACGTCTGCCTGAAGGTGAGCGATATTGCCGTCCTGGGCCACTGCGGTCGTTGCGGTCTCTGCGGTCACTGCGGTCTCTACTCGTGGGCCGTCCGCGCCGCCTAGAGAGTGGTGACCCTACAGCCGAAGCTGTCGGTTCCCCTCTCTCTTCAGCCGCTCGGACTGCTTGCGAGGTTGGCCGCGGACTCCTGTACGGTGATCGAGCTCGTCCTCTGCTTCGACTGCGTTCGCGGTAGTTGTTGTTGGAGTAGTAGTTGTCCGAACGAGAGGGGCGTCGCAAATCGCCCCCTTCTGAAGCTTCCCATCCCGAGAGGATGCCCTGCAACTCTGTCAGTGTCTTCACATGACGATAGTCTTGCAAAGCCTTCTTCCTCCATCTTTCAGGAAGGAGCCACAGAAGTCTATCGTACCCGCTGGTTTCCCTGTCCCATCTGGAGGCGTCTGGTCTGGCTCGCAAGGCGGCGGCACGAATTCTCTGGGCCAGGCTGAAGATGGACTCGTCAGGTTCCCATTTCAGCATGTGCCACTCGCTCGCTGCTGTTGAATATTCACTGGAGCCAACAGCGAGGCGCAGCAAACAGTCTCTCATTTCTTCGTACGGGATGTAGTTGTTCTCCGCATACTTGGTGGCGTACAGTCGTCTGATGGAGCCACCGAGAAACTTGCCAAGCTGTTTGACCCAAAGCGCTTCAGTGGGCCAGTGGTACGCTGCGAATTCTTCGTACAGGGAGAAGAAGTACATCACCTCAATGATGGACTTGTTCTCATCGTCCCATACGTCTGGCTTGCAGAGCTTGTAGCGTTGTTGGGTGTCCGTGCGCTGGTCGTCCGGCGGCTCCTCCAGTGGCCCCTCCGGGCGGAATGCTAGGCGGTTCCCCCGGTGGTCCCCCTGGTGGTCCTCCAAACGACCCGCCAGATGGCCCTGGTGGGCCTCCTGGTGGTCCTCCAGGTGGGCCAAACTGACCCTGCACCGGAGGTGGACCTCCCCAATTCCCATTGGACTGATGCTGAGAGGCTGCTGGGGGCGGTGGTGCCCCTGGTCCAGATGGTGGCCATCCCCCTCCTCCTCCAGGAGGTGGCGGCCCCCCAGCATGGACCTGTGCCTCCCATGGAAACGTTGCTCATGCCGGCGGTGAGATTCTGCATCTGCCAGGCGGAATTCTGCTGCGCCGTGGAATATGGCGTCTGAGGCAGCGATGGGCCAGCCGGAGCTGGCGAATTCCGCTGGATGTGGAGTGGCAGAGGTGGCATGCCTTGGATGATATTCGGCTGAGCTGGAGTCTGAGCCTGGATGCTCATCGTCGCGTCATCAGTGCGAATCGCCATCATCTTCGTCATCTGGAGATGGTCAAAGACGATGGGCGCCAACCCCAAACTTCGTCGCTGGTGATTGCAAATGGCGATGGCCTCTTCAGATGTGGGACCTGGATCGGCGTTGCTCCTGACCCCTGGAATGTTGGTCAGGTCCACTGGCCTCGGCTGGTAGCTGGTGGGTGCCACTGATGATGGTTGAAAGTGGACAGCTGGAGGCTGAATGGAGATAGCTGGAGGAACTCTGGTCGCAGCTGACTGCACCGTCTTGAGTCTCCGGGCAGTGTTCAATTCGGCTGCGACATATGGTGAGTAGTCTGTGGCGTCATCAGTGGTGATAGGTGGCCCCACAAATTGCGTCACAAACCGCTGCTGGTCTTGCAGGTGTTGACGAACTGCAGTGGCATTGTTCTGAAGCCACTGCATAGCCTCCGGATCTCCAATCTTGGCCTTCTCCAAACATTCCACCACTTTCAGGCCATCCGTCTGATCTGGTCCAACTGAACTGTGAGGCGATGTGGTGCCGGCGCTATCCCCCAGGTTGTACTGCAGCTGCACCCGCTGCCCGTCTTGCGACAAGGCATCGGTTTCGGCCGCATTACCCCCCGGCGAATTGTTGGCCGGCGCACCAGATGCTGACGATGATGTGGGTTGGTGCTGCGATACTGATGGTGTGCCTCGAAACTGCTCTCTGGCCCCTTGCCAAAGATTCTGATCAGTGCTGACAAGCGGTAAGGAAACACCTGAACTAGAAACAGGGTTAAACAATGATGGGGAAAAAACAGTGCTAGTAGGTGGTGGCGCAGTTGAGCCGCGCGTCCCCACTGGAGTTCTACGCACAAATTGCGTTCCAGTGAAGGGCGTGGGGCCCAAACCACCAAACGTTGCTGAAGTTCCTGGGTAGGGGTTAGTAGTCGTCAAAGGGGCAGAAACTTGTGAGACCGTAACGGTAGATGACATTGTGCTGATTCCCCACTCCGATCCCTGGAGAATTGACCGTCAAGGGGTGATGGCGTTTCACAGCTCCACGTTCTTTTGATCACTGCACCGATCCGGTTGCGAGTGTCTAGTCCAACCACAGCGTGGATGCGAAGGTGGTTCCAGTAGACGATTCCGACTACGTTGACGTCCACGTAGCTCCGCTACAGCAAGCGTCCAAACTCACGGTCACGGCAAGCCTCACAATCTCGCCGCAGACTTCCAAATGTAAAGTTCCCCCTCACACGTATGAGGTGGACCTCTACTTCTAGAACCCTGCGACACGACTGGAGTCCAGAGGCGGCGAGTGAACGTTAGTTCTTTCGGCTATCCGGCACGGCACGGCGCTGAGGGAAGGAATCCGTCTATGCCCCGTTCCCACACAAGACACGTCTGTTGTCGACTATGCAGCACGACGGTTGGAACGTATGAGTGATCTCTGGAACGCTACGACTGGCTCGCGCTCATCACCAGGCCGCAGCTCTTCAATGGCGGTGTCAGTCGAGGAATACGAAGGTAAAAGAAATCATGCGCACGTATATAAAAGATACCGCAGTATGTACAGGGTTACGGTAGGTTATTATTCCGTCTGTAGGCACGTAGCATAAATATTGCACCGTCCGACAGAGTGACGGGCAGACAACTGAAGGAGCAGAGCAGGCCGAGACACGAAACAAAACAAGACTGATATTCATCACGTAGCACCGGCCTTTTATTATACGTATCACTCTCTGCTGATTGGTTGTCTTCCCGTCTGCGACTGCTGCGACTTTGCAATGTTCGTCTGTTGCATTTGCATTGCATGCCGTGTCTTCTTTTGCAGGCTCCGACGTCTGAGAAATCCAGATTTCTACATATAGGCCTGGACCCTATAAGCTAAATACGCCCCAAACCAGCATAAAAAACACATCAACGGCAACAACACTTTGTTTCTAGCTTTTTACCCTTCAGATGGAGTCGCTCCGGTTGCATCCAGTTCCAGAAATTCGGACTTTCCTTCCGCGCGTCGGTGATTCGGCTCGTTTCTCTCTCGCACGGAAAAATGATATTACTAAATCACGCATACGCACAAATGGACGCACGACGCCGTGCTCAGCGTCATCGCAGCTACTTCGAAGCAACATATTTCTTCAATATTCGGGGCTGCAAAGGGAGAAAACGACGAAAACAGAACACTAAAACATTCAAAACAACAACGCAATAATATTGAAGCAGCTTGCAACTCAACGCAAAAGCGTTCAGCAAGTTTTTTTGGAACGGGACCCCGCCAAAACACTTTCTTTGACTGCGAAGACCCAGCTTCGCCAAAGATAAAAATTGAAAGGAACTGCACCAGAGTAAACGTTGAACACTTGCGCACGTTTTGACCTTTGGCGAGCGCGGGTCTTGCCCCTTGGAAATAGCTGTGGAAAGAATTGTCTTTTTTGCCTGTGCATGTTTTTTCCTCTCCGTAGTGAAATGGCCGACACCCTCCGCTAACGCTGCGATGCCGCGAGGTTTATTTACACGGACTCCAAATAACTTCTACTTTTTTTCGCAAACCTCGCAAAGGGGTTTCGCCGGATTCTACACTACTACACGCTAGTAGAATTAGGATTGTCGTAATATACGAACGAACATGACCGCAGCCAATGCCTCTGGTCTGTCACAACACGACAGTAGTGGGCTATAAACTCACGGTGAATTCACCGGTGAGTTTGAACTTCGAGTTTTATTTTTCGTGTAGAGCATTCTCACTTGATCCCAAGTGCAAAATTTTTCTCATGTGTTCACACGATGGTGAGTTTCAAACTCACGGTGAGTTCACCGGACTCCCTATGCTTCATCGCATACTTATGGGGAATTCCCCGTGAGTTTACTCACCACGTGTGTAGCCCACTAGTGACTCGACTCGACCAAAACCCAAAAGACACCGGCGCGGATTTGCATTAGGCAGGCCTACTATCTTACACATTCCCCTACGAAAAGTAGGCGACACTCGGCGCCGTCACTAGACCACCAAAACACAAAAACGGAAAATGTAGCAAAGTGAAAGCCCGGTGTACCATAAGTACCTACTACCAAAAATATATAATTCTGCTTAAAGGAAGAATGGACGGCTTAGTGTAAACTAAAGAAACCATCCCTGGCGCAGATTCGCCCCATTATAATGGGTTTTTGAAATATCCAATTATTTGGATACCCAATTTATTTGGGTTTTATGAAACCATTACATTGGGTTTTACGAAACCAAATAATTGGGGAAATTCAAATATTTGGGTTCGTAAAATCCATTACAATGGTTTCGTAAAATTATCGATTTTTACGAATACATTACATTGGGTTTCCCGAATTATTTGGGTTCGTAAAACCAATTGTAATGGTTTTTCGTAAAACCCACTGGTTATGGTAATGGTTTCGTAAAATCCAAATATTTGGATATCCATTATAATGGTTTCGTAAAACCCAATGTAATGGTTTCATAAAACCCAAATATAATTGGGTATCCAAATAATTCGATATTTCAAAAACCCAAAAAAATGGGGCGAATCTGCGCCTTACGCTAAGCCGTCCATTCTTCCCCTAAGCAGAATTATATACATTTTTGCTACTACATGTACAATGTACGTACATACCTAAATAGCACTGTACAGTACAGTACAAACACACTACTACATACAAGATAACACGCATACTAGCTGGGGTAGTAAGATTAGCCTATAAAAAAATTACAAGCCTTCTTATGCTTCCCTACACAGCTTCAGGTTTCCCCGATCCATCTGCCACTGCTCCAGTTCACCACTGCCACCAAGGCTCGATGAGATGCAGGGATGAGGATGGGTTGCGGTCGCGATGACGATGCTGTAGAACGCGAAAAAAATTGGCCGAAAAACCAAGAAATGGCCAAAAACCGAAGCTGACAGAAGCGAAGGATGCTGCTGCTCACCACGATAAGAAAAAGCAGCGATAAGCGCTGACAAAGCGACAGGTGGCACCAGCCAGATGCCGATGACACGAAGACGACGTGGAGACCAGCGCGGATGCTGGCGTTTTGAGAAAACAAGGGGGTGCACAAAAATGTGCCCGGGCATTTGGGGTATCGACGAACCACCCCATAGGATCAGCGGCGATCCGTGCCCTGCATCTAGCACAGCCCAAAGCAAGCGAAAACAAGAGTGACCAAGCTCAACGCGCTTACCACCTGCACCACGATGGCAGCGACGACGCAAAGCTCAATTCGGCGGGGAGGTCGAAACGACAACCGCTCTTATAGACCAAATACAACATTAGCACATCCTTGACTGTCCAGAGTCCATATGCCTTTGCATACACACTGAGCCATGGACACGCCAAGTGTATGCCCAGCGCATTCCTCTGATGTGAATCGGCTTGGAGACGGGAGGAGCGTGATTTACCACAGCAACATCCACCCAGAGCTTCTCGCAGTAACCTCCGCTGTGAACGAGATACAGGTGAGTAGGGCACAAGCGAAGGACCACAACGCCGTGCAGCGATGCCACCGTACCCACAACTTCTAGAACACAAACACATAAAGTGTACAAGATCAGAAAGGACAGGAGGTCATTGGAACGGCGCAAGTTATATGTATTGCACGTCTGTACTGTACACGTACTCGCTAATTGCTCCAACGATTTCAGCTCTCCCATTCTACTGACCTCAATCTAAAATAGAAGAAAAACCACCGTACGCATTTTACTTTGCTCCATACGCAATCTACGGGCGCAGTAAAGTTGCTACAAACTAGCACAAATAGGTGAAGCCCGAGGGGGTGGGCCACGTACAAATATACATAGAACATATGATTGACCCCAGTTTCCTTGGGCGGCTCTAGCTCACGAACGGTTAAGCGGAAAGGGTTAAGCAGCCCACCGATCGAAAGCTTAAATCTTCTCCTTTAAAATGGTATATGCGGCGTTTCAATCGGCCGACGTCTTAACGGTAATATTTAAGCAAGAAGAAATTTTGCCCGTTTTTCGAAAAACGGCCCCATTTTTTCAAAGGGCTGCTGTAGCCCAGGGAAGAGGCGGAGGCCCGAGCTGAAATAACCATCGGAATCCTCATTTCAAGTAGATATTGATAGCATATTTCGGATTGCAAAAATTCGCATTAATGACGCCGGGACCAGTTGATTTGTGGCGGCGGGTCGGGGTCGCTAAATTTTGCCGTTTTTTCGCGCACAAATCCGACTGTAGCTCCGGCGTTAATGGACCGATCGAAACGCCGCATATATGAAACCTGACCAACAAATTCTCCTCTTTCCAAGGGATGTCACGGCGCGCCTGTGCGTGCTATAATACACGCACAGGAGCTGGAAATAGACGCACAGGTCGACTTTTCGAGCTCAAATCGGCGACACGTTTTCAGCCGTAGCTCTGGTCCCAGAGGGGATATCGAAAAAAGCTCTGCTATGATTTTAGATAACCCTTAGGGGTACCTAGGGGTGGTGCCAATTTTCAACTTAACCCCTTCTAAGTGGATTGCGGAATCGATTTTCTGTTGTGAAAAATATGCATTTTTCGGTTTCTTCCATTACGCAAGAATAAGGCCATTTTTGAAATCAGCGTCAAATTTTGCATTGGATAGGCTGGTCTTTAATTCTCACCTGTGGGTATTTCGACTTTTTCTTAGCCACACTCCAAGGGCACTGCAACTGACAATGCAATTGCAGCTTCAGTACTGAAACTCGATTTTTTGACCTTTTCGGCCAACTTTGGGGCAATATTTAATCCATTTTGCACATGCAGGGAGAATGGAGACACAGCCTATCTTGTTCAGAATTTCAAGCGCTACAAGCTGAAATAGTTTTCAGCTCTGTCGGCTTAATAGCAGGTGAGCAACAGGCGATTTTCTACATTTTTGCCTGGCTATTATTGTTGCTAATTTTGCGCATTTTTGATCATTACTCTTCAACGGGAAGGGTTAACCAGTCGGCAAGTACACCATTCAAAAGAGCTAATCAAGCCGAATCAAATGGTATAGGGTTTGCCTTAGTAGCCCTGTTCGCTTAGCCTTAGAATGCTTGTATGTAGTGGCGATTATGTACAAACGCCATTACGTATAGTGGCCACTACATAGCCTTCGTAGCCATCGCTTAGCCTTAGAATGCTTGTACACTCTATTAGAGTGTACAAGCATTCTAAGGCTAAGCGAACAGGGCTACTAAGGCAAACCCTACCATTTGATTCAGCTTGATTAGCTCTTTTGAATGGTGTACTTGCCGACTGGTTAACCCTTCCCGTTGAAGAGTAATGATCAAAAATGCGCAAAATTAGCAACAATAATAGCCAGGCAAAAATGTAGAAAATCGCCTGTAGCTCACCTGCTATTAAGCCGACAGAGCTGAAAACTATTTCAGCTTGTAGCGCTTGAAATTCTGAACAAGATAGGCTGTGTCTCCATTCTCCCTGCATGTGCAAAATGGATTAAATATTGCCCCAAAGTTGGCCGAAAAGGTCAAAAAATCGAGTTTCAGTACTGAAGCTGCACTTGCATTGTCAGTTGCAGTGCCCTTGGAGTGGGGCTAAGAAAAAGTCGAAATACCCACAGGTGAGAATTAAAGACCAGCCTATCCAATGCAAAATTTGACGCTGATTTCAAAAATGGCCTTATTTTTGCGAAAAAATCGCTTCTTAACCCTTTAAAATGGAAGAAACCGAAAAATGCATATTTTTCACAACAGAAAATCGATTCCGCAATCCACTTAGAAGGGGTTAAGTTGAAAATTGGCACCACCCCTAGGTACCCCTAAGGGTTATCTAAAATCATAGCAGAGCTTTTTTCGATATCCCCTCTGGGACCAGAGCTACGGCTGAAAACGTGTCGCCGATTTGAGCTCGAAAAGTCGACCTGTGCGTCTATTTCCAGCTCCTGTGCGTGTATTATAGCACGCACAGGCGCGCCGTGACATCCTTTGGAAAGAGGAGAATTTGTTGGTCAGGTTTCATATATGCGGCGTTTCGATCGGTCCATTAACGCCGGAGCTACAGTCGGATTTGTGCGTTCGCGCAAAAGTGCGAAAAAAACGGCAAAATTTAGCGACCCCGACCCGCCGCCACAAATCAACTGGTCCCGGCGTCATTAATGCGAATTTTTGCAATCCGAAATACGCTATCAATATCTACTTGAAATGAGGATTCCGATGGTTATTTCAGCTCGGGCCTCCGCCTCTTCCCTGGGCTACAGCAGCCCTTTGAAAAAATGGGGCCGTTTTTCGAAAAACGGGCAAAATGTCTTCTCGCTTAAATATTACCGTTAAGACGTCGGCGGATTGAAACGCCGCATATACCATGTTAAGGAGAAGATTTAAGCTTTCGATCGATGGGCTGCTTAACCCTTTCCGCTTAACCGTTCGTGAGCTAGAGCCGCCCAAGGAAACTGGGGTCAATCATATTTTCTATATATTTGTACGTGGCCCACCCCCTCGGGGTGAAGCCGCAGAAGTATGCAGATTCATAATATACACGTAGTGGGGTAAACCCGGCCACCTGAGCTCCTTTCTAACTTTCTGTTTCAGCGAATGATGAACCAAATAGCTCGTTTAAAAGAGGAGAGTTAAAGGAATCGATTGATATCCTACTCGTCTCAATAGGTCCATTGGTTGCTGAAATATGCAGCCCTGAAACTTAGGTGGCCTTTGATATGGGGCTACATACGAGTACAAATGACTATTGGTGCAGCAGGTATCTTTACCGGGTAAGTTTTACCCGGTACCGGGACAATTTTGAGCCGGTAAAATTTACCGGCTTACCTTTTACTGCCTGGCCTTGCCGGTATTACCGGAGCCGGTAAAAATTTTTACCGCCGGTACCGGATTTTACCGCCTACCACCTTGCACTGCGAGTACCAGGTAAAAATTGATGGCTGTATGTATGATCGAGCTATTTTAAGCATGTTTTTGTGCAGTAGTACTCAGTTCTCGACATACTTTTTGTGAAATTTCACACCTTTTCTTTCTGTGCTTGGTGACTTTTGACGAACCCAAGCACATAAACATCTAAATGTCATTAGAATATTGCCTAGGTTTCATATACCCTCGACATCCGCAATTGACACGCAGGTTCCCTTGGCCATTGGGCCCAAAAACTTCTCCAATCAAATGAACAAAAATAATTGGGAAGCAGGCTGTACGTACAGATAGATGGAATTATTTTTTGGTTCATAATGTTTAGTACGTTACGTACATACGTACGCACCTTCATACCTATGCTTACGCACGCTGTGCGGTTACGTACTACGCAACGTAATTCACTGGAATTGAAAGTGTCGTGTTGTGCCACGACACTAGCAAAACTTTGCAACAACTGTTACGACCACCAATAAATTTCGCCTGAAATTAGGCCACACACTTTACCGGATTTACCGGGTAAAAATTTCTGACTTACCGGTTTTACCGGGTAAGGATTTTTGAAAAAGGTAAAATTACCGGTTTACTGGGTAAAATGCCATGCAGCCGGTATGCACCAATACAAATGACGATAGGCACCGATTAGGGGGCTATATACGAGGGGGGCTATATTCGAGGGGGGGGGGCAATACACGAAACATTACAGTAGTGAAGTATCTACAGTATCTGGTGATATCTAATTCCTGCTGTTTTCACTTCCTGACACCATACGATCATTCGTCTGCTTGTTTTCCGTTTGCTGTTTCCGCTCCAGTCCCGCTCTCTGCGCTCTTCTTCGTACTATGCAGGGACAACTGTCTATGCATGGACTTCTGGATAATTAGGTCCAGGTCTCTCCTGAGCCAACGAAAGCGAGTTGAGAGGAGATCAAGATATCATTCGAAAGCTTGTTACAAAATCTCTTTAACGCGCCATAGTGCGCCTCTTGAAACGGCCTCTCCATGGCGCTATTCTTGATTGAAACGATAACTTTTTCAAACACGTTTTTCTTGGATAACTTTGCGTAGAGGTACCGATCGATTCCTCTCGTCAAGACGCGTTGAATGGTGTGCCGCATGTTGGAAAATACCCAGTGGTGTGACGAATTGGGTCAGTGGCTGGGTCAAGTGGCAGATATCGAGGCCCGTCTCGTATAATTACCGACAATACAGTAACCTTGCAGATGTACGATGACGAATTGGAAGCAAGCGGTGAGAACTTTGAGTGGCGGAGATCAACTTGCGATGCGAAAAAGCTCAAGCGTCTTGGACCAAGGACTTTTTCTTGAATGATGCCCAAAAAGATGGCGACACGACACAACTCAGACCACAAAGTC